>JAVJIF010009594.1:0-144486 GCA_038442645.1 Agave tequilana
TATCTTGTTTTTGATGCTTAATGCTTTGAATATATGTTTAGATGTTAGTTTTCATTAAGACTAGGTATATACTTGTGCATATAGTGGGCCACAAATAAATCTATATATGTTTGGGCTTGATTGCTTATTTGAACCCATTAGATGTGCTAGTATAATCTAGTTTGATGATTCATACATTTTAAACTTGTATTCCTATTTTTGAATTTGTTTTATGATTGTGTGTTTCACTTCATGTATATGTGTATTTTGCCAAACTTTAAGATATACATGTATACCCCTTGAGTCATTTGCCTTTCATGCAAATCTATATACATGGACTCAATTGTGTTTTGGGATATGTATGTATACTTATTGTGTTGACAATTCATACATATACCTTGAAATGAAATTTGTTTTGATAAAGATTTAGTTCTTCTTGATTTTGTGTTTAATTGTTTAACTTCAGTATATGTCTATCTTATCCAAACTATTAGATATACATGTTTATCCTTTTTGAGCCACATGCCTTCATGCATATATATTTGTGGACTCTTTATGTTTTGGATATGTATGTATACTTTAGTTTGTATTATACATATACCTTGAAGATTAAATAAGTTTTAATGATTTTCGTGTTTTCTTGTTTAAAGGAATATTGAGCTAAATTGGATATTTTCATGATCATGTTCTTCACATATATTTGTACACTCACAATTTCTTATTTACTCATGTGTTTGTTTTTTCATGAGTTATATTTATGCTTAATTTGCTTAGAGTGTGATTATGATGTGGATTTCATGTTTCATGAAAAATAATTTATTTTTATTCCTTACTTGAAAGATTTGTACTAGTTTAAAAGATTTCCATTTAACTAGTTACGGTATTCTTCATTTGGTAGAGTTTTTCAAACAAAGCTTATTTTTCAAATCTATTTTTGAAAACCCCTACCCTTTATGGGAGGTTGGATGGGAGTCCATGCCTTGTGTGTTTATATTGAAAATCATTTTAAACTTGTGCATGAGATGGGAGGTAGTTATATGAGTTATACCATGCTTTTATTGTTATGTCAATTGGTATTATTGAACTCTTTCAATTGGTATCAATTGATTCTTTTTGTATACTCATATGTATTTGTGTATGTATATTTTCAATTGGTATCATCTATTAGTGATTGGTACTCATTCTATTTCATACACATATACTTGTTTTATTTGTGCTCAAGATATAAATTTTCACAAATCTTGTTTATGCTAGAGCTTGAGCTTCACTTTGTTTCAATTGATTTAGCTTTCAATTGGTATTCGTAATTCAAACCTTATTTTCCAATTGATTTTTCAATTGATTTTTAAAAAAAAAAACTATGCGTAGGATTGTTAAAATAAAAATATCCATAGTTTTTGTTTGTATTTCATAAAGGGGGAGAAAATTCGATTTTCATATTTCAATTGGTACTTGTATTTCCACTCCCATACTTTATGATAGAAATAAAAAGTTTAAATTGATATCATATTCTTAAAAGAAAAATACTATCTTTTGATATCAAGATGTCTTGTGTTTTTCAATTAGTTTAACGAAAAATATTCAAAAGTTTTGATTTATATTGACTATATGCAAGGAGAGCTTAACATCTCTTCTACATATAGATTCATGATGAGTGTATCTTGTATTGAAGAGCTTAACATCTCTTCTTTATGTGGTACACGTGTGTAGGGGGAGCTTCACATCTCCTCTTATGCATTACATAATGTGTGTTATGTGAATTAGGGCTTAACATCCCTCTTTCATGTAATGCATATGTCTTCCTCTTCATGAATGTATATAGCATATAACATTTATTGATTTTTGTTTACTTTCAATTGGCATCAAGATGCTTCATTGACATATTTTAAATTGATATCCTAATTGATTGTTACCCCTTATTGACCTTGTTTTTGTTTTTAGACAAAAAGGGGGAGAACATTGTTTGTATTGTTTTGATTGACAAAAGGGGGGAGAAAGATTTTTACCCCTCATTTTATTGTTTGATTGTTTACCCCTTTGTTGATGATTGACAAAAAGGGGGAGAATTATTTGAGAGTTTAACATGCATATATAAACCAAAATCTTTTTAATATGCATGATTGGTACAAGTTTTATATATGCATACTTATGTTTTTGCATATATTAAGTTTTATTGGTTGGTTTATACATGCATACTTATGTTTTTGCATATATTAAGTTTTATTAGTATCTAGAGCATCTAGTGTTTTTGTTAATGTTTTATTAATTTAATTGGTATCTAGAGCTTCTAGAATATGTTTATGTGTTTTATGCATGTTGATGCATACATATTTATGTACATTCATTGCATATCTTTTATTTATTTGTTTATGCATGAGTTAAGGAGGAGCTTCTTTGAAGCTTAACTTTAATCCATGCATATATAACTCCATGAGTTTTGTCATCATCAAAAAGGGGGAGATTGTTGGCCCAAAGGCCTTCCACCATAGTTTTGATGATGATTAACTCATGTAGTTATGTTTACTAATATTCTTGTGATTTTAAGTTTCAGATCATTAGCAAGATATTAGTTGGTGATTAGCTTCAATAAAGGTGTTTAGAAGCTTTTCATGGTGATTCCAGGGCCAAAGCTTCAAGATCATACCTTGCCTAGCTCATGGATCACGGTGTTGTGGATCGAGTCGCCTTGAAGATGAAGATCGTCAAGAAGACTTAGGTATCCATAGTTTAGTGGTTTTAGATCCATTTGTAAAGCTTAGAATAGTTGATATGCTCAAGTGCACAAACACACACGTTTTCATGTTTTGGAATTGGTTTTCATGAATGATTGATCAAAACAAGTTTACATAGTTTATATGTATAATAGATGTATTCTAGTTATACATACATGCTTACACTTCCTATACAAACTTATTTTGACTATCTTATTCATGTATTGAAAAATCAAGTTTGATAAAAAACAAGTTTTGTTTTTGATAAAATTTGCAAGACTCAAAAATGAATTGATATGATTGATATATGTCTTGAAATTTTTATCACTTGTTTGTGTTTTAATATAAAATGTTAAAACAAGTTTTGGTGATTTTTAGAAGTGTTAAAAGATTTTTCAAAATATTTTTAAACTACTTTTTCTGACCCAGTTTTCTGTTCTAGGCTTCAACCAGTCGACTAAGTCAGATTAGTAGTCGACTTGGGATGAAGTCGGTCGACGGGCAGGTCGACCGACGTGCACAGATCTGTGCACGTTTGGCAGCTCTGGGACGGTCGACCCAGGCGGTCGACCGGGACTGAGAGCAGTGCTCTCTGTTTGTTTGGGTCGACCGTGCCGGTCGACCGTGGTTGCCCAACGGTCACAATTCTGACCGTTGGCGGTCGACCGGGCCGGTCGACCGTTAGCCTGTCAGGCTGCCACATCAGCCTAACGGCTAATTTTCTGATGGTCCTATATAAACCCCAATTCTTTGGGATTTTGGCCAAGATTTTTAGAGCTAAAAATTTCTAACTTCTTCAGTGTTTTAAACAAGTTTTGAAAAAGAGTTTTTGTGCTAAAAAGATTCATCTTTATTGTTTTGGGTTTTTGAAAAATCAAAGAGAACTAGGTTTTGGGATATTGTATTGGTTTTCATTTTCTATCATTTACAAGAGATTTCCCAAGTAGTTTTTCTTTGTTTCTTGTTTCTAAAAACACCTTGTTTTTCACACTTGAGCTATCGTCTATCCTAATCTATTAAGATCCTTTGTTTTGTGATTAGACGTGAAAAGGTGTGTACTTATTATGTGTATAGAATGTGATTGATGTACCCTTTCTTGTCTCCGCTATAGCCTAGGGCTATACCGAGTCGGATCTCAGGGAGAGCTCGCGATAGAAGCTTTAAACGTTAGGTTGTGAAGTGATAAAACTAGTAGTCTTCTCTTGATTATAAACTTAGTGAAGCAAATACAAAAGAAACAAAAAGAGGATGGATATGTTCATGGTGGAAGTGGAAAAGAAATCAAGAAGTGAAGTGGATGTTGTATTCACAAGAAAAGAATCAAGAAACTTAAAGAAAGAGATCCAAGACTAGATTACCTTGCTAGCTTGCCAAAGCTTACCAAACTCCTTGATAATGAAAGCTTTGCCTAATGTTGTCACTCCATAGGCTTGGAATTCGTCTAGCGTGTTGACCTAATTACTTTCTCATTTGCAAGATGGTGGTTTAACCATCGGAGAAGAGAAGATCATACACTTGCAAGATTAACAAAAGCAATCACCCATGAGTAGTGAAGTGGCTAAGCTAGTGGTTAAACTAGTACATGGAATGAAAATCTAGCTACAAGAAGCCATTAAAGAACTAAAACAAAGCTTGAATTAGATTGCAAGAACTAAACAAAGCAAGTAATAAAGCAAGTAAAGAAAGCACAAGAAACTAGAATCAAACTCAAGTAGAGGAATGGAGGATGGATCAATCCTTGCATAGCTTCAAGTTGTCACCCTTGATTACACAAGCTCTCTCCCTCACAATCACTCTCTTTTGTAATGAAATCTAGGGATAGAGAAGAAGAGGGATCTACAAGAAATAAACCTAGAGAAAATACATGAAAATTACAACTAATGAACTAATCTCCTCTCTTCTCTGATCAGTTTTTGCTTGCAGGTCAGAGGTCAGATATTTATAGCCCACAGGTGAAGCTTCGAGATTAGATCAGTTGGCGCAAAATCCGAGGCCGTATCTCCCTGTAACTGCCGCCAGTTCTAGAAGAATCCCAAAATTGGCGGCAAAATCTGGGCCGTTGAGCCCAGATTTTCTGGTGAGATCTTCTTGTTAGGTGGTTAGCCACGTGGAATATCTGGATCTTTCTTTGGACGCGCGGATCTTTCTAGATCTGGATTTGAATTTGGCTTCTCTTAATCTTTGATTAATCACTTAATTATCGCTAATTAAGGTGATTAATTGGCTATCTCTCCTTTAAGTGTGTACCTGCAAATATGTAGAGAAGAGGAGTAAAAAATCACATATTTATTTGTAATATGCATGGGAATTATGATGTAAAAAATGCAATATTGGATACTAATCACACCCCCACACTTATTCTTTTGCTCGTCCCGAGCAAAACAAAGAAAAAGAAAATCTAGACTAACAATTTATTTACACCACTTTCGCAGGTGACGCGATTGCACTGAGCATGTGCAACAAGCCGTTAAACTCTAGGTTACCCTAGAGGAGGAGTGTTGTCTCCTGAGGGTTTTCAGCGGATTGCACCCACAAAATCCATAAAGAAAGAAGACAAATGTTAGTATTTTCGAAAACGCATTTTGAATAAGAGACAAGTTTACGAACTATTTTTGCAAAAATATAAGTGATCCTAGGTCATAAGTCCACCTATAATTATTCTTTCTTAAACTTAGTATCCATGCAAGATCTTGTTTTCAATTAAGGTAAGAATTCAAAATTGGATTGAATATTTTTATCTTTCATAAAAACCTAGATAATATGCACACCGTGCTCTGTGAAAATTTCTGGGATTTCAACTCCAACCATAAAGCCATTATTTGTTTTATATATATATATATATTTTTTATTTTTATTTTTTTTCTTTTTTTTTTTATTTAATCTTCCCTTAGTCTAGGCTTTCTAGTCTACCCTTGTAGCGAGCCTTTAATCGATGACTCCCAAACCAGACGGTCTTAGGGCACCAGATGAGAAAACATCCCTCGGGTTTAAGGTCTCGAGTAGAAAAGGCCACAAGACTAAAGGGGATTATTTATAATCACCGTTAGGCGTGAATAACCATGCTTCTTGAGGCATAGTTATCCAGCTTAATAAGTGATCTTTATTTATATTTTTTTTTCTTTTTTTTTTTTTTATTTTATTTATATGGCATTTTTGGTCTTTGTCTCCATCCCAAGAAATGTGTAAGTGTGAAGTGCATATTTATCTAAGGCAAAAAATTCAAGATAAAAATATCTCACCAATTTTACTTACTTAGCCTATAATTTCAAACAAGATCTATTACTTCAACTATGTTTAAGATGTCATAATTAAGGCTTTCTTAATCTCTAAGATACATCTTAATTTTCTTAAAAATAGAACAAAACTTTGTTTCTTATTTCAAAAAGTTTTTATTTTTATTTTTTATTTTTATTTTTCTAAAAGAAAAGTAAAATCTAAAAAGAAAGTTGAAAATCTAAAAAAAAATAAAATCTAAAAATAAAAGAAAAATGAAAATCCTAAAAAAAAAAATCCTAAAAAGAAAAAGTCCTATGTTAGTACATACCCCCCATACCTATCTCATGCATTGTCCTCAATGTATGCAAGATGAAATGATGCATGAAATAGGTAAAGGTAAAAAGTCACTCCCTCCTCCTCTTTGGACCCGCAGTGGTACTGGGTCCAGCAGATTGTGTCCTCCTCAAAGTCGCCTCAATACTATTTAGCCTGGAGGATAACCTGGATGATTCCTCCTCCACCTTCTTCCTCAGCCTTGCCTGACCCCTAAAAATTTTCTTCATGCCTTTCCATATGGTAGACATGAAAGTTCTTGACTCTACTGGGGGTTCCTGTCTCCAAAATTCCGGTTCATCTTCATCATCCAGACTCTCCTCAGAGGAGGACTCTACATGCTCGGTCTGTACAGTAGGAGTCCAGACTGCGGTGTAAACAACAGTTATAAGAACTTGTAGGTCTCTCCGGTGCAACAAACACTCTATCAAATGAGTCAAAAACATCGTCTGGTAGGAAAGTCCTACACAGACGTGTAATCAGGATGGGGTGAGAATATTTAGCACCTCGTGTGCGTGAGGAGTTGGTGATAAGTGCATTGAAGATAACCTTGTTCAAACAGACCGAGTGTTGACGTGTCATTAAGTCATGTATAATCTGTAACACTGGTCTGTTGAAAGAGGAGGTGTGCTCTCGCCCTAGAATGTTTCGTTGGATCCAACGTCCAACACAGTGAATATTACGAAAGGTCGTACTGGCTTTGAGCCCACGATCCAATTCAGTACACCGAGCCCCCATAATAGTCATGTACTCAATCAAGGGGAGAGGCTCGGTGTGGTGTGTAATGGTAGGGACAGAAGTGACTTCCTCAAGAAGAGGAAGCGTGATGAACAAGTCTCCAATGGGCATGTGTGTAGTGAATTGGTACGTTTGGGAATCAATTGATGCGTGTCTATGTTTGTATAAAACATGTTCACCAAATCAGGACAATAGAATGCATCGGTCTCAGTATTGTCATACACTAATGAATATCAATTCCAGGCCCTAATTCGGTCTAAAAAGACATGCCCATAACCATTTTCATTACTCAAAATTTGCCCAAAATCTTTCTCCATAAAAATAGATGGTGCCATAACAGAGATTTAAGATCAAAAATAGTAAAAAGAGGAGATTTAGAATTCGAACCACCCCCGGATTACGTGGGGGGAAGAAATCCGATCTCTGTAGTGGATTCAAAAAGATTTGAAGAAGAATTGGCACCAGATCAGTAGTAAGAACAGGAGATCAATCGGAACTGACACTGGAAGCGCGCAGGAAGCTTCAGAATTGCCGCCAGATCTCGGAAAACTCCAGAAATCGCGGCAGATTGATGAGATCTGGTGAAGGGAAAATTGTAGAGGCTGCGGTTTTGAGAGGAGATTGGGGATCTGAAGATTTTTTTTTCGGGTGAGGGCTGAAGTCTGTGAAAGGGGTCTTTTAATAGGAGGGAAAGATTTTGAAAGTTCCCAAATTATCCCTAGGTCAAAAACAAATTTACCTAGGGATTTATGAAAAGAATCTTTGACTCCTAGGATTTGAAAGGACCTCAAACTTAGGGATTCTTGAAAGATGTAGAATTTGAGGAATCCTAGAAATATGGAAAGAATTTGAATTTTGAAAAATGTGGGAACTCCTTTAAACATGAAAACCTCCTTTATTTTTATTTTCTTTTTTTTTTTTTTTATTATCTAAATTCTATGTTAGTAAATCCTATGTTAGTAAAAAAAAAAATTTAACTTAAGGTGGTGGTTCCGGTGGTGGTCGGATTGGTCCACGGAACATGGCCCAATCAACTTGACGTTGGGTTTTCAGAAACCCACCAAAAATCACAGAAATATGACCCATAAAAATGATGCATGCGTGTGTTATTTTAAATATGTACATGACCCCATCTAATTTCAAGATTTCCTAATAATTTCAGAGTCAAATTTATCAATTACCTTGTCACAGAATGGTATATGACATGATAGAACAGTGGACTTAGACTCTGGAAGGAATACCGACTCAGGGAAGTGAATGAAGTCAAGATAAGGTTCAGGAGTCGGAATGGATTTAGGAATTGGGTCCAAGTCAAGAAATGTAAACTCAAGTCCACATGAATTGTCCAACAATGGAATGTGACCATCAAAAATTGGTAATTCCAGTTCAGGAAGGATGGGAATCAAAACTGACTCTAGAAGGTTACTCAAATTGGGTAATATAACCGGAGTCAATAATGATTCAGGGATTTGAACTGGATCACAGATGTGCAAATCTAGGTCACATATCTCATTTAGTTCAATTCCACAAAATGGAGAACTTGCCAATATGTCAATTGAATCTTCAGAAGTGTAGAATTGGGCAAGTTCGACATGATCCTCAAAAATAGGTGATTCAACTTCATTGTGAATTGGGAAAGGATCCAAGGTTGACTCCGGGAAAAGATTGAAGTGAGGTAAAGATACCGGAATCATTATGGAATCAGGAAAATGGATTGAATCACAAAGTTGGGGTTCAAGATCACATTCCTCATGTAGTTCAATTAAATGTGGAGAACTTGCCAATTTATCAATGGAATTTTCAGAAGTATGGAATTGGCCAAGTTCTATGTGATCATAAAAGATTGGTGATTCAATTTCACAATGGATAGGAAATGGATCCAATACTGACTCGGGAAATGAAGTGAAATTATGTGAAGACACCGGAGTCATGATTGAATCAGGAAATAATATGGAATCATCAAGTGGAAGTTCAGGATCAAAATCATGTTCCAGTTCAATTTCAGAAAAAGGAAAACTTGCCAAATTGTCAATTGGATCAGAAGTGTGGACAAGTTCAGGTAATTGTGCTGAAATTGAATCTGGATTTCCAAGATGACAAGAGTCTTGAGTCATATCAATAGAGTGTGGTATAACTGGATTAGTCAAATGTTGATAGGATAGAGTTTCCTCTTTCCTAAGAAGGTTATCCAATTGTTCTTTCACACTATTGATAGACTTGGCATGTGATTTTTGATATTGTAACATAGACTCTTGCAAGATGTCTATACTCTTTTCTAGAATTGATGTATCTTCAAATGATTGTTCTAGAATGGGAGTATAGGAATCTTGACTTTGGAAAGTTTGTGAATAGTGTGAGTCAAAAATATGTGGTGATGGAAGAGTGGACTCACACAAGAAATCTTTACTCGTTTCCATGATAAATGGTTGTTCATTAGGAAATGATGGAACTGAGTAAGACTCTTGAAAATACTGTGGAACTGGAGAGGGAAATGGTTCTGGAAGTGTTTGCTCAGCTCTCTGTAAATTAGCTTCTAAACTCCTTAATAAGTCAGATTTGTCTTCAAATGGAGGCTCAGAAAAAGGAGTGTATGACGTGGACTCGGGAAATGAATATTGTGGACAAGGTGAATATGATGGACAAGGATTTTGAAAATTTGACTCGGGGTAAGTGAATCCCCAATGACTCGATGAAGAGTTGAAATTATTTTGGACATTATAATCATTAGATGGGGTGTATGGGTCGTATTGATTCGGATAAGGCCAACCTGGTGTATGTGGTTGGTGCATATTATAAAACACTGGGTTGGAATTATCCGAATATGGAGTGTGTGTGACATATGGATGGAAAGAATTGTAATTGTAAGCCATATCACACAATCACAAACAAAAATCAAACAAAACAAACAAACAAAAGAAAGAAAGAAAATTCTAACCTAAGTTAGGGTAGACTTAGACCTAGACGACTCCTAACAAATAGACTGTCCACGGGAGGTTTAGTGTAGACTCTAACCACAAGCTAATCAGCCAGGGAAGGGTAAGGTTGGTGGGAGGTTTTCCGTCCGAGACGTTCCTTAATTAAGTAACCAGCAACCTTCGGGCTTCGACCCTCAACCCCTTTCCTAGACACCGATTTTGCAAGAGTTAAATTCCAACACTTTTCCCCCTTAGGATAATCTCCTAATTGAGTCCGAGATGTCCCTAGGGCCAACGTCTACTTGATTTTAAATTAGGGCTTGGGTTAGTGAGTGCTTGGGTTGTGTTTTTCGGGCTAAGGAAAGGGTAATGACCTCCCCACCTATCTTATTTACGGGTATGCCCTTAAATTTGAATTGTGCAAGTGTACAAGAAATATAGCTAGAATACACTCAAAGCAGAAAATCAAGCAAGAGTTTGTCCTAGTCTAAATGCAATGCAAACACGTACCTTGCCTCCACGCACTCTTCAACAGTAAAAGTAAAGAATTGAAGAGACACGTGCCTAAATGCAAGTGTCTAAACAATTTTTAACAATTATCACCCAACTTTTTACTGTTTTTAATTAAGCAGGAATACAGTGAACAACACAGGATTTCAAGTATAGAAACAGCAGTATTTTTGCAGCCACAGAGCCCTGCAGAAAATTGGAGAGAAATGCTCTCAGAAGTGCCGCGTTTCCACTGGATATGCCGCGGGTCCGCGGCTCTTCAGTGGAAGCCTGGTCTCTGCTTTCTTGAGCAGAGAGCCAGGTTCACTTAAAAGGTGTCACCCTTTCTTGTCCCCGGCAACGGCGCCATTTTGATTAGACGTGAAAAGGTGTGTACTTATTATGTGTATAGAATGTGATTGATGTACCCTTTCTTGTCTCCGCTATAGCCTAGGGCTATACCGAGTCGGATCTCAGGGAGAGCTCGCGATAGAAGCTTTAAACGTTAGGTTGTGAAGTGATAAAACTAGTAGTCTTCTCTTGATTATAAACTTAGTGAAGCAAATACAAAAGAAACCAAAAGAGGATGGATATGTTCATGGTGGAAGTGGAAAAGAAATCAAGAAGTGAAGTGGATGTTGTATTCACAAGAAAAGAATCAAGAAACTTAAAGAAAGAGATCCAAGACTAGATTACCTTGCTAGCTTGCCAAAGCTTACCAAACTCCTTGATAATGAAAGCTTTGCCTAATGTTGTCACTCCATAGGCTTGGAATTCGTCTAGCGTGTTGACCTAATTACTTTCTCATTTGCAAGATGGTGGTTTAACCATCGGAGAAGAGAAGATCATACACTTGCAAGATTAACAAAAGCAATCACCCATGAGTAGTGAAGTGGCTAAGCTAGTGGTTAAACTAGTACATGGAATGAAAATCTAGCTACAAGAAGCCATTAAAGAACTAAAACAAAGCTTGAATTAGATTGCAAGAACTAAACAAAGCAAGTAATAAAGCAAGTAAAGAAAGCACAAGAAACTAGAATCAAACTCAAGTAGAGGAATGGAGGATGGATCAATCCTTGCATAGCTTCAAGTTGTCACCCTTGATTACACAAGCTCTCTCCCTCACAATCACTCTCTTTTGTAATGAAATCTAGGGATAGAGAAGAAGAGGGATCTACAAGAAATAAACCTAGAGAAAATACATGAAAATTACAACTAATGAACTAATCTCCTCTCTTCTCTGATCAGTTTTTGCTTGCAGGTCAGAGGTCAGATATTTATAGCCCACAGGTGAAGCTTCGAGATTAGATCAGTTGGCGCAAAATCCGAGGCCGTATCTCCCTGTAACTGCCGCCAGTTCTAGAAGAATCCCAAAATTGGCGGCAAAATCTGGGCCGTTGAGCCCAGATTTTCTGGTGAGATCTTCTTGTTAGGTGGTTAGCCACGTGGAATATCTGGATCTTTCTTTGGACGCGCGGATCTTTCTAGATCTGGATTTGAATTTGGCTTCTCTTTAATCTTTGATTAATCACTTAATTATCGCTAATTAAGGTGATTAATTGGCTATCTCTCCTTTAAGTGTGTACCTGCAAATATGTAGAGAAGAGGAGTAAAAATCACATATTTATTTGTAATATGCATGGGAATTATGATGTAAAAAATGCAATATTGGATACTAATCATTTTGTGGAAAAAGAGAAAAGAAAAGAGAGATTAAGTTTGTGGTTTTTGGAACCACTTGTTGTAAACATCCTTGCTCTTTCTGTATCCCTCTTAGGTAGAGGTGATCGGGTGATTGGTTTGCTCCCTCTATTGTGAGGTGGAGATTGGTTGTAACCCTCTTCGGTAGAGGTGTTGTGGTTGTATTGGCTATGGGCCTACCCCTCGGTTGTGAGGTGGTTGTTTGAGAGAGGAGTTTGGTACTCCTAGAGTTGTAACAAATCCTCTTCGGTAGAGGTTCCCTCGGTGGGAGATAGTGGATTGGAAATCCTACACGGTCGTGTAGGCAGGGATGTAGAGCTAGGGGCTCGAACCTCGAAACATATCTTGGCCTTTGCGTTTGATCCATTGTCTCTCAACCCTCTCTCTCTTTATATTGTGCATAGCATCATATTTCATTCATATCATATATTGCTTGCATTTGTGCCTTGCATATATTCATATTGATATATCATCTTATATGCTTGGTTGTTTGTGTGTGCCTCACTTGTACTTAATCAACAAGAGCTTCACATAGCACCTCAACCCATTCAAGGGGAATCAAGAGGAGTTAGTCCAGAGCCCTTCACGGGGAATTCGGCTACACTTGTTGGTTGTATTAAGTGTGATTGCAAAATTTGCATTAGCTTCCGCATTTAGCGCATTTAGTTCCTAGATTAGCACTTACACCTATTCACCCCCCCTCTAGGTGTTTTTCAAAAGCTTCACCCAATTCATCCATGGTTAAATTATAATCTTGGGTGTGTTATCATTTGCCATGAAACAACTATGTCCACCTCTTTTTCAGATTCGCTCTCCGAATCCCGTGTTGCCTTCAAGGTTTTTTTCTTCTATGGCTTTGTGGAAGTTGAGGGTTTGCTCTTTGTCTCCAGGTAATTGGCAATGACGTGTTCAGGCTTCCGTCAATTGTAGTAAACTATTTTTTTCTCCTCATTCCCTTGTCATCTTCTTTTATTTCAAAATTGGCCTTGTTGTACATCCTCCTCACGTTCTTCACGAGGAGGGACAAATCTTCTTCATCTTCAAGGTCATCTTCTTCTTCGTCGGAGATGGAGGGAGTAAATTTAAAGGCAAGAGTCTTCTTCTTTTGAGGTGCCTTCCCTTCTCTAGCTTTGCTTTCTATCTCATGGGTTTTTAAATTGCTAATGAGACCTAAGCTCTATCTATTTTTTGTCATTGAGACCTAAGCTCTATCTATTTTTTGTAATCATGTCATCTATGGATTCATTCTCATTCATAGAAAAATTCTCATATTGTGAACACAAGAGATCAATCTTGACTCTCTTGACTTGTGAAGTTCCGTCGTGCATGACTACTAAGTGTGATCAAATCTCATCGGCGGATTTGCAATAAATTACCCTAGATATATCATCATCATTCAAGGCTTGAAGCAATGCATAGTGAGCTTTTGTATTGGCATCAAATTTCTTGGTGGTAATTTCACACCAAGCGTCCTCATCACCATCGGGTACACTAAAGGTTTGGTTAGCATCTTTGCAACCCGGCTTCCTAAGGATTGTAAGAACACGGTTGTCTTAACTTTTCATATGAGAAAGTTAAGGTCATCAAACTTGGGTGGAGTGTTAATACCTTCGGCCATGTATAGTAGTATGGATAGCAATAAAAGATGTGAATGAAATGATTATTAAAAAGGATCTCTCTAAGGTAGTTAGACAAAAAACTAGAGTCCAAGACTCTGGTACCAATTGAAAGTACACATAGAGGGGGGTGAATAGGTGTAATGCTAATCTAATGCGAAATACAATAATTAAAATGAATAATGCAAATGGTTAATTTAAATCAAGAAGTGAAACCGAATTCCCAATTAAGGGCTCTAAAACTTCTCTTTTATATTCTTCTAGATAAGAGTTGAGGTTCTCAATTACCTTTTTGATTGAAAAAGAAAAACCAACAAGTATGAATGATGTAAGAGATTAATAGCAAGTGCAATGAAAGTAAAAGTACAAGTGCCAGCAATAGAGATAAGAAAAAACACAAGTACAGGCAATAGAGATAGAGTAAGAGTAAGGAGAGAGCAATCACAATCATAAGAGATTTATTTCGAGGTTCGACCACTAAGCTCTACGTCCCCGCTGATGTGCGCGAACTGGCAAGTGCACCAGTCATGTAACAAGTAATATATCAGTGAGTAGAGTATCGTCCCACGAGGATTGTGTATATCAAGTACCAACTAATCGTTCTTAGTTCTATTTAGAAAGATCAATGATGATGAGAGAATTAAATTAAATAAACTAACTACTTTTAACCAAAAGCAATTTACTTTTTGTTTTGATTAGAATAAGGTAAGGCAATTGATTTCAGTAGATAATATTAGATATAGATCAAGTATTAGTGTCAGCAATTAATCTACGCATCATAACAATCAAAGATCATAAAATTAACCAATACTCTTTCTCAAACAATATCAATTCTATCTTTTAATTCTAGAACTTACAATCTCTTGATTTAGTAGATTTACTAGTAAAAGAAGAATTAAGCATGATAGATCTTACACAAGATTGCACAATCTTTTACACCTCAACTTGTCAAGATGTGGTTCCTAAATCTATGATACTATACTAAATTATCTCCTCTCAGTCTCTAATTTAGTAATATAAACAATTATGGCCATCAATTGATTACCATGAAAATGATATTAGGAACTTAACATGCATGTAGAATCCTGGTGCTAATACTAATTACTTGTCCATATCTTCATATCATCTACTTACGTCAATGTCTTACTAAGAGAATTAGTTCATGTCTAAGAAATTAAAAACATCAAATAATAAAAAAAAAACATCATGCAAAAGTTTAAATAAAGAAAGAGGGGAAGAAAGCACAAATAGAAAAGCCCTTAAGAAGTATCTCCTTATTTTTTCTTCTTCTCAAAAACTCAGGGAATTAATGGCAGCCTACAGAATTTTTATTTATGAAAAATAAAATTCAAGAGAAAGAAAATAGCATAATATTTGCAAGAGGTTGTCGTGCTTTTATAGGCGACAGAGACCTTCACAAACCCTAACCGACTTCGCAGAGTCATTTCTAAAGTTAACACGAATTTTTGGAAAAATCATGTCAACAATAGCCGCTTTTATTTGGCTACGCAGCCGAACTTACATCTATACAGATTTCCGCCTTTGACTCTGGTTTGAATGATGTGCTGGCAGTCCTTATTGATTAGTTCGCGGCTACATAGCCGAAATACACAGCTGCATAGCCGAACTCTTTGTTCTTTTAGCTCCCAGATTTTTGTGGCATCTTCACTTTTCCATGTAGACTCTACTGATATATGACATTTCTCTCCTAGGTCTCTGATTCTGCATCCTTCTCTTCAATTGATACATCGATAATTCACCGATTCTGTCTCTTTTTCATAAATTGTGCTCTTGACCTAATATCTGCAAAATATACACAAGAAATACAATGCAGAATTAAATATGACAAATAATAGGCATAAAAGTGATGCAAAATATGTATATAAATCTCATACATCACACCCCCATACCAAAAAATCCTAAAAAAGAAAAACTAAAAATCTTAAAAATAAATAAATAAATTCTAGCTCATTTTCGTAGAAACCATGGCTGCACTTAGCGCGTGCAACAAGCTGTTAAACCCCTAGGTTATCTCTAGTGGACGAGTGTTATCTCGTGAGGGTTTTCAGTGAATTACACCCACAAAATTCGGTGAAAGAAAAATAGATAAGAAGAGATTAAGATAAAAAGGATAACCAAAAATAAGAATAACCAAACAATAATGAAATAGAAAAAGAAAGATAAAGACAAAATATTTTTAGAATGGTAAGCGTCACTGATATATAAGTTCAATATTTACCATAAACAATCATCTTCAAGTTTAATCTCATATCAACAATCCTATCATCTAATCGTAGAGATTGTCAAATCTTAGAATATATTACCATATTTCATAAGTTTTTCAATCTTATGCATTTTTGTGAACATGTGATCGAGTTTACTTTGGGTTTTGATTCAAACTTACATACTTAAAATTTTATTCATAATAGAGATGTTCAAGGTATTACTACTTTGTTGCCTTTTAAGAACTCCTCTCTCACACACACACACACAACTCTCTTTCGTGTATATATCAAGACTTCTTGAGGTCAAGATACCTAATCAATTGATCATTAGACTTGTTAATACATATAATTTTTTTTTACTTTACTTGCCTAACTATCTTTCGCGTAAATACTAAGAATTCTTGAGGCCAAAGTATCTAGCTAATCAATAATTTAGGCTTTTCTTTTTCCTTTTTTTATTTTTTATTTTTAATTATTAAGTAATCTTTATCATCTCAAGCTTAAAGTAATGTGTAAGTGTAGATAAAATGCATATTCATTTTAACAAATTCTAGATGGCAATAAAATTTAAGATTTTTCATCTCTACTAAAAAATTAAAGATTCTATCAAGTTAATATTCTTATCCAATTCAAGTTATATGGTCACTAATTCCCTTAAAATTAGATCAACTTACCAAAAAAATTTATTTATTTTTATAGAAACCAAATTGTATATGGAGACTAGATAAGATAGAAACTCTAAAAATAGAAACTCCTAACCCAAAAAAAATTCAAGTTATTAAATCTTTCCCCTACCTAAGATGTGCCATGTCCTCATGCACCAAAAAGAACAATTCCACAAAAATATGAACAATAAGTGATACCAAAAGACCAAAATAATTACTGAAAAAATTACCCAGACCATAAAAATTTATTAACATACAGAAAATATTTAATTCATAGAAATAATTCATCTGGTAATTTATTTCAGTAGTCTGTCTGACATAGATCGACTATGCAGCCGAAATTTCAGCTACGTAGCCGAAGTATTTCTCCTAAAGCTTTATGGTTTCATCTGGTCTATGTTGGTTTATTTTAGTGATTCATATTGCATCTATACTGTTGACATATCTGGTAGGGGTACCTGACATACAAAAAACAAAAAAAAAATAAAATGAGAAAAAGAATACCAAAATTTCAATAAAAGAAAAAGGTTAGAAAGCTTGGGTTGCCTCCAAGAAGTACTTTAAATTATAGTCATTAGTTAGACTTTCTCTGATTTTCATGAAGACTCATGTATAGAAGGTGTTGGCCTCAATAAGTTCTTTGTAATCTTTAGGACTATCTTCTATATTTGGTTCGGCGGTGCAGCTTTTAAGTTGAAAATTTTTTCTTTTCAACTTTTGCACTTTCAAATTTTATAGACTTGGCCTGATTTGGTATTTTACTTGGCTTCTTTTTCAGCTCCTCTTTTGGTATTTCAACTATCTGCTTTTCCTTGGTGTCAATTTTGAAGCACTTCTCAACATTCGATGGTTGTGGAGCGGCTTTAAAACTTTGAAATTCACATGTTCACCTTGCACCCAAAGGATGGGTTCTCCTTTTTTCATGTCAATCAAAGTTCTTCCTGTGGCTAAGAAACATCAGCCTAATATGAGGAGAACATTGTGATCTTCTTCCATGTCTAACACAATGAATCGGCAGGACAAAAAAATCTTGTCTACCTTAACAAGCACATCTTCGATGACACCAATTGTGTACTTTATCGATCTATCTGTCAATTAAAGCGAAACAGTAGTTGGTTCCGGCTTTCCTAGGCCAATATGTTGAAAACAGAAAGAGATATTAAATTTATACTTGCACTAAGATCACATAAAATATTATTGAATTTTAAGTTTTCTATAGTGCAAGGTATAAAAAAACTCTCTAGATCTTCAAGTTTAGGAGGTAGTTTGTTTTGTAGGATGGCACTACACTCCTCGTTTAATATCACAGTAACATAATCCTCGAGCTTCCTTTTGTTTCGGAAGATCTCCTTCATGAATTTGGCATACTTTGGCATCTGAGCAAATGCTTTTGCAAAAAGAATGTTAATATGTAGTTGTTTAAATATATTTAGAACTAAACACTACTTATCTGTGTTATTTTTCCTCTGCCTCTGAGAAAATAGAAGTGGGAGAACATATGGTTTGGCCTAGGCTTCTCTGCAGAAGTTTTGAAGTTCTCTAGATCTGCAGAAGTTCGGCTGTCCAGCTGAATTTTTGGCTGCTCAGCCGAATTCTTCTCCTAGGTCTGGTCAGACTTCTTCTAACCTTTTGTTTCTACTTTATCAGTGTCTTTATTGTCTTCCACTTCTGCTTTGATATCTTGGCTCTCTTTAGTACTCTGCCACTTCTTAAGGTGATCGCATGTACTTGCTTTTTGGGATTTGTCTCTGTGTTGCTCGGTAGCGATCTTTGTGTTCTGTTAGACAGCAGATTTGATATCTAGCCTATATGTACTTCCAAGTTGTGAATTGCAGCACCTTTATTCTTGAGATTGGTGTATGTTGCGGTCATGAAAGTTCGTGTGGATGCCGCAAGCTGCTGCACTGTTTCTTCTAAGCTTGCCTTATTCTCTTAAGGCTGCGACTGAAAGTTGGTAGGCTTTGGTGCAATGTTGTTGCCACTGCACCCTAGATTTGATTGGTTCCTTGATTAGTCTCTAATATTGCATAATTTTTATCACATCTGCATATTTATTTTGTATAAAATTCTGCTAATAAAGCTTTGCTTGTTTGATCCTAAGTTTATGGTGTGCAATGAAGAAGAAGACCCTAAATTATCATTTAATGGGTAATTAAAAGTCTACCAAGTAGCCATTGACCTTAGGAGGAGATTCTGTCTGTCCAGGGAGATCAAATCCGAAATCCAGAAGATTCAGCTGACAGAGGACAGAAGCGACACAGTGCAGCAGGCGACCAGGCGCACGCCGCCCTAGTAGGGCCGCGAAAATGTGGCCATGGCCGCGTTTTCGTGGCCGTAGGGTGCGGCCGCGCCCGTGCTTTGGGGTAGGGGTTGTCCCCTGACCCCCTTTCCCCTGGTGCCTATAAATACCCCCCTTGGGGTTCAACAGAGAGATATCCAGAGCTTTAGGAAGTTGTTGTTATTTTGTTTTTAGGATTGTAGTTGTTTCTATGTTTTCTTCTTCTTCTAGTTAGTTTAGCCATTAGAGTGAAAGAGAGAGAGTGTGTACAAGTTGTATTTGAAAGTGACAAGCTTATACAAGTAATACTTCTCTTTCTTCTTTCCATTTACTTGGTATTTTTTCATTTGCTTTTACTTTCTTGTTTTAGTGTAATATTCTTTCTCTTTACTTCTTCTCTCTTGTTGTTTCTTTTACTACCATGTCTAACCAACTTTTTCATTGCATGACTAACTAACTACTAACCACTAATCTCTAAGAACTTGATTGATAACCCAAATGAGTCAATAGTGTCAAACAAGCCTTGTGCAAACGAGAGTTATGACATCTTAAGACGAGGGTTCTAACTCTAACTTACCTACACGTATTCTCTTTCTTAGATTTCATGCTTGACGGGTTTTTGATGATCTATGGATTGTAAACTTTACTTATTTTTGTAAATTAGAGATTTCCCTATTAACTTTGTCGATACCATTAGTGCACTTATTTTTTCCCTTATTCTCGCCTTCAATTGGATCTTGATAAGGGAATGTCCAAGTTTTACCGTGTGAAGCTAAGTTAAAGGAAGGACTTTCATTCGGTATCAAACGTGGATAGTTCCTATGCATAAAGTTTATGCTTGCCTATAATCCATCGTGAGGCTATATCTTCAGGAAGTTAGGGATTAGTGGGAGCACTTAGTAGAAGTTAGCCATGTATTTTTACCATTAAGAAAATCTATTTTTACAAACCACCAAACCATTTTAAACAATTCTTAAAACCAACTTGTTTTCATTTTCAAATTCTTTATTTGAAACAAAGAACTTTCTCTTTTCTTGAACAAAGAAGCCGCATCAAGCTTTCATCGCTCTCCCTCCTTGTGGATACGACCCGTATAGCCACTTTTCTAGTACGGAAGAATCACAAAAGCAGTAACATCGACCCACATTCCTTTACTTATTTTTATGCTTGCTTTTTGCCGATCAAATTTTGGCGCCGTTGCTGGGGAGGAAACGGCTTTATTGTTCAATACTAAAGATTTTCTTTGTTTTTGTATGTAGGAGAAGTACCAAGGAGGTAACTATTACGACAAGAAAGATTGGTGGTCGGAGACCATTGCACGAGGAATTCATTTGCCCTCGGGGAATTCGTGTAAAAACGAATTTCTCTGATTGAAGTACTAACAAAAGCTCTTCTGCAGGGTTGCCGAAAATTGCTCAAATTGCACTCAAAATTTTTAATTCATTTGTATGCTTCACCTTATACACTTGCAATAAACTCAACAGAAATCCATTTGTTGCTAAATTGAAAATCAAATTAGACTCTTGCATTTAGGGCACGTGTCTATTTCAATCCATTTTAATTTCTATTGAAGAGTGCGGGAGAAAAGGTACGTGTGCATTCATATAGAATAGGACCAACATTTTGGAGTGATTTATCGCTTTGAATGTTATTTTGTTGAGAATATACTATACACTTACACAATTAACATTAAGGGCAAAATCTCAAATAAACAAGATAAGGTAGGAATTTCATCACCCTTCTTTAGCCCAAAAATCATTTCCAAGTGCACTCACACAACTCAAGCCTTAACTAAAAATTGATAGACGTTGGCCCTAGGGACATCTCGGACTCATTAAGAGATTAACTGCGGGTGAAAAATGCAAGGGCTATACTCCTGCAAAATCGGTGTTTAAGGAAAGTAGATTGAGAGGTAAAGCCTCAAAAGCTCTGTGGTTTGGTGTAATTAAGGCTCGTGGCTCACGCCCGTATAACTCTCACCGAGTTTTATCATTTCCTGGCCGATTAGCTTGTAGTCGAGTTCCTGCAACAACCTCCCCCAGAGAATCGATCAGTTAGGAGTCGTCTAGGTCCAGATACCTTAGACTAAGGCTTGGTGGTTATTTTTCTTTCTTTTGTTTGTTTTTTTATTCTTTTCGATTGTTTATTGTCTATACGTTGTTTGTGTGTGCTGCATGCAAGAGTGGGTGAGAGATCCTATAACTTTCAGATTAATGAGAAACACGTCTCTACCCTTGCATCCAAAACCGTGATGGTGTCGCTTCAGGACAGGTTTTACCCGATTATAACCTTATTGCCATCTTGTATAAAACTGCCTGAGGCGAATGGAAATAACTTTGAATTAAAGCCTCAATTCATCAACACTCTTCTAAAGTTTCATGATTTAGAATCGGAGAACGCATACTTCTTTGTTAGGGAATTTGAAGAAGTATGCCTCATGATGTGTATTCCCCAGCTAGGAGACGATGCCATTAGGTTACGTTTCATTCCCTTTCCCCAAAGGACCTAGCTAAGAAATGGTTGTACAGTTTAGCTGTCGATTCAGTTACAATGTGGGATGATTTCGTCAAGGCCTTCTTGAAGAAATTCTACCCAATTCACAAAACTGCCCTCATCAGAAAGAATATCATGTAGTTTAGGCAAGAACAGAGCGAACAATTTTGGAGATACTTTGAGCGATTCAAAGATCTCCTTGCTCAGTGCCCTTATCACGGTATGGAGAAATGGCGGCAGTGCCAGATTCTCTATGATGGTTTGGATTATCAAACCAAAACCCTATTAGAAACCATGTGTCAGGGAAGGTTCTTGCAAAAGGATGAAGATCAAGGTTGAGATTTGTTTGAGGATTTAGCTGAGAAAACTCTGCAATGAGAGCCAACCTCAGAAAAATTAAGGAATTCACCGTCCATAACTTCAAAAGGAGGGCTCTTATCCTTAGAATCATCCATAGCTGCAGAAGCTAAGATTGCTATCCTGATGAGGAGAATAGAGGCTCAGAAACAAAAGAGCCAGCCAATGTCAACCAAATCAACCCACTACCAATTCACAATCCAGGTTGTTTATACTGTCAGGCACCGAACATAGGAAGAGTGCCCTGTTTTTCATACTCAGCAAGTGCCACCAGAACAAATGAATGCGGTCTACTCACGGCCGCCACACAATCCGTACTCGCAAACATACAACCCCGGTTGGAGAAATCACCCAAATTTTTCTTGGGCCCAGAATAATTCTCTCAGGACAAACATTCCCAATAATTTCACCATCCCACTCATCCAACAAATTTTTCCAGTCAAGCTCCATCTTCCTTCTTTCAAAGTTCAAATTGAGAAGAAATTCAGTAAATTGGAGGAGTGCATGGAGGCTTTTATGAAGTCCCAAGCCGCTTTCATGCAAAATTAGGGACATTGAGCAATCATTCACATGCCATAACGAGATTGGAAATGCATATGAGCCAATTAGCTAGCTCTTTAAGTGAAAGACCAAAGGGTACTTTACCTAGTCAGCTACTAGTTAACCCTAAAAACTCCAATCAAGCGTATGAAATTCAGGATCCTTCGATCAACCAGTGCAATGCTGTTCACACACTTCGATCTGAAAAGAATGTAGACATCAGGTCTACCAATAGAAAAATCCTGTCCACATTCATCCTACTCCAGCCTCCACCTCTGATAGCTCATCCTAATCTGCTCCACAAATATCTGACAAGGACAAAGCTGCTGAACAAGTTCATAAGCCTGTAGCACCCTTTTCCAATAGGCTTAGGAACAATAATAAGAATATGCACATGGAGAAGACACTTGAGATGTTTAACCAGGTCAAACTGAATGTGCCTCTTCTTGATGCTATCCAACAAGTCCCAGCCTATGCCAAATTTCTTAAGGATATGTGTACAAAGAAGAGAAAGATAAATATGCCCAAGAAAGTGTTCTTGGAAACCAACATAAGTGAAATTCTGTCTGGTCCCATTCTGGTGAAATACAAAGATCCCGGATGTCCCACAATTTCCTGCACCATAGGACAAACAAAAATTAGTAGAGCACCCCTTGACCTGGGAGCAAGTATCAACTTACTACCTCTCTCAGTATACCTGTAACACCCCGCTCCCAGAATACGTACCTAGCTGCGTATTCATATTTTCTGATCATATTTTTCGATTTACTTCCTGTATTTATTTTGTATTATGAATTATTTATATGATCGTTTTGTCTTGGATCCGGATTCGTGGACTCAGAGTCTGCTCTTCTCTGAACCGGGGACCCGATCCTAGTGTATTACTTAATTTGGTATTTTCGGTATACAGATTTGACCAATTTCAGTTTTAAACATCATTTTCCAATATTTTAGACTTTCTATGAATTTCTGAAATTTTCCTGAATTAAATGGAAAATCTTCAAAACCGGTGTCGACCAGCACCGCTGACCGACTTCTAGATTTTTAATTTACAAATGGAGTCAAATTTTGAGAAACCGCTTTCACATATTTTCTTATAATAATATTTACTATCTTAATTCATTTTTTGGACATTTTCAGAATTTATCAGATTTCTGCCAGATTTGGTGTCGACCGATATTGGCGGCCGATTCCAGGATTTTTAATTTAAAAACTATAAAGAATTTCTTGAAATGGATTTCACCATGATTCTTAGAATAATATTCTTGATTTTAAGAATTATTACGGGTCGTTCCGAGATACTTGATTTTCGGATGTCGGTATTTTTCCGAAAGTTTTCCGCATCCGCAACCGAATCTCGGGAATCCGCCACTCTAATCATTTTCACTTTTTATTCCAAGAAAATATCTTCCTTTTTTCATTTTCTTTCCTTTTTCCTATTTTCTTTCCTTCCTTTTCTTTCCACCAAATCCTACAAACTTCTCCATTCTTCCACCAAAAATATCTTCTTCAAAATATCTCCTCCACCACAAATATCTTCTCCAAAATATCCCAAACCACTCAAACTCCTCTCCCATCACCATGGCCGGCCAAGAGAGAGAGAGAGACACCTCACCTTTCCATTTTACAAATAACCCCCTCTTTACATTTTTACATCACCTTCACAATTCCAAAATCCTATATATACCTTTCCTTCTCCTTTCCACTTCATTTTTCTCTTCACCAACACCTTAACCACCACCAACTCCTCCTTTATCTCCACCACAACAACAACCACTACAACTTCTCCGACTCCTTACCTTCATCTTCTTCCTCCTCCATCTCCATGTAAACCACCACAAACTTCAACAACTCCACCAAAACCTCCACCTTCTCCTTTACCTTTTCAAAACATACCACCACTAAATCCTTCACCAAAACCATCACCCCACCACCAACTTCAAGGGCCGGCCACCTCCTTGGATTGGGGCCGAGCTCTTCTTTGTCGGCAACATCTCCAATGATTATTCTGGTAATCGTTCACGATTATTCCGGTAATCATTTCGGGTAACGCCTCCGATGATTATTCCGGTAATCGTTTACGATTATTCCTGTAATCATTTCGGGCAACATCTCCGATGGTTATTCCGGTAATCGTTTACGATTATTCCGGTAATCATTTCGGGCAACGTCTCCGATGATTATTCCGGTAATCGTTCACGATTATTCCGGTAATCTTTCCGGTGATAATTGCAACGACAAACACTAACATCACCACCACCATCTTTTTCTTAAACTTTCATCATCACCTTCTTCATCTTCATCAAGTAATACCACCACCCCAAAATCACCTTTCCCTTCCTCTCTTCCTCTCTGTTGATTGCTGACGCGGATCTCCACCCCGCGTCTAGGCAATTCCTTAACGCAAGCCGCGCGTTCACGTATTGAAATGACGCGGAGCCCATGCCCGCGTCGGTGTTCTTCTTGTGTTAACGCGACGCAGAACCCACGTCCGCGTCCGCATTCTCCTCGGGTCCTGACTTGAACGCAGACCTCGCGTTTGTGGCATCTATGCGACGCGAACCCCGCGTCTGCTACTCCTGCGTCTGCTACTTTCGCGTCTGCTACTCCTGCGTCTGCTACTTTCGCGTCTGCTACTCCCGCGTCTGCAACCCTCGCGTCTCACTCTCAAAACCCGCGTCTCCTTGTGCACTCTCTCTCTCTTTCCATATACTTTTCTCTCCAAGTTTCTCTCTCTATTTATGGCGTGTGCGTGAGTTCCTTGGATTTCGGACTTTTCAACATTTCCGGTGATTTAGGCGAGTGTTCTCGCTCTCGCCTCCATTTGGGTTTCCCCGCCTTATCAGGTCGACATGTATTTTATTCCATGTTTATATGTATTTTACTGCTTTATACTATGCGTGGCCGACCCTTCGTGGTCGTTGAACTATGGGTTTCTGCCCACTCCTGGGATGGCTGGTAACCACCGAGAGTGCGAGTGTTCTTGGTCCCTCAGCCCTCAGCCTCCGGTCTCTCACTATCTTGAAAGAGAAGTGATTGGGACCGTCAGGTTCTCAGCAACTACCTCCAGACCATTCAGCCTCCGGTCACTCACTATCTCGAATGGGAAGTGATTGGGACCGTCAGGTCTTCAGCTCCGCCTGGTTATCATGATCAGCGTTCAGCGCTTTACCACTAGATTCGTCTAGGCGAGATGCTGCCGGACTTCCTACTCACACTTTAAGCCGAGTTGTCCCAGTAACCGTGCCAGACGCTCCAGTGTTAAATATTGTTTACTGTCTGTACTTCCAGCTTGCTCAGCTCCGCTTGGTTGTGCTCAGCTACTACTTTGCCACATGCCATATATTTACCTGATATGTTAAAACTTGCCATGTCATTACTTCATACCTGTTACATGCATGCTACTATTTAACACCTGTTTATATCACCTGACATATGATATGTTATCACCTGACCACCCGACATGCTACTACTTGACACTGGCTCATGTTATACCACCTGTTCACGGCGGATCCTGAATGGAAACTAAGTGCCACACGGAGCAAAGTGCCACATCACACACGTGGTGGGGGCCACCTCTTGAATCTGTGGGGGCCACCTCTAGAATCCATTCCCCTCAGAACAAAGTGCCACATGGAACAAAGTGCCACACCACATACGTGGTGGGGGCCACCTCTTGAATCTGTGGGGGCCACCTCTTGAATCTGTAGGGCCATCTCCTGCCTGTACCTGATCTCTTGTTATGAACTCCTGTCATGACCAGAAATTAAGCCATAAAAAGGATAACTTGCACGGGGAATGGGAGGAAGTGATGGATGCCGGTATGATGCCTTGCTTATAGTAGTGGAATACCAGAACTGACGATTCGTGTTAGGGGATTTCAGGCCCCCAGAAGATGCGTGTTAGGGGATTTAAGGCCCCCAAATGGCTGTGTCCCGGGCGGTCGGGAACTACTATAAGAGGAGCTATCAGTTCTTCATCAGCTTCCAGTAACAATCCTCGGCTTGCTTATATATGGATGTATGTGTGTTGGGATGTACACCAGGACACATACCTAGATATATGGGTCAGATGAGTAATAATTATAAAAGATGCCTGTTATGTACTCCTGTTATGCCTGTTATGAACTCCCGTTATGCTTGTTATGATTCCTGTTATGCCTGTTATGTACTCCTGTTATGACCGTTGTATGATTTGCCACGAATGCTTTCATCGGATTTTACAACGGATTTCCTGTTTTATGATTATTATCATATTAGCTGCTCATACCCTGCTTTATCACTTGTATTCCATTCCATCAGTCTTCTGCTCCTATCTTATCATACCATGAGTACTTCCTGCCTGATATCACTTGTTATATATCTACCTGCCTATACATGCTTATGCTCACAACACGGTTTTCAATGCATGATTATGATTCGGTTTTATCGATACACTTGTACTTATCTTAGCACGCCATCTGGCTTTTGCATTACCACTCGCCTGGGGAGTTTCATTTGACTCCCCTGGATCCTCATGTCCAGGTCATGGAGCTTGAAGCGTGTGGATTCTCCCAGTTACTGATCAGAGTGGCGCAGCGGTAGCGTGGATCGTCAGCAGACCGTCCAGATCTCCATCATTCCAGGCCCCTTATGCGGCTCTAGAGTTTTCTTGTTATGACTCTGAGCCTGTTTTTGTACTGTTCATACTTGTACATCTCCTTGTATCCTCGCAATTGCGCATATCAGTGATGTAATATTCATGTAATATTGGATCACCTCTGGTGATAACTTTGTAATTGTTCTCATGTGTTGGAATGTATAACGCACCATTTGCTTCCGTACTCTGATTCCTGCTTGTACTGATGCTTAGCGTATATACGTGAGGGTATTTTTGACCTGCGTATATACGTCGCAGTGACGTCCCCGTACCCCCCAGATCGGGGCGTTACAGGATGGTATCAGAGCCTAGGCTCTCGCATCCTCAGTACGTCCAGACGGCAAATTAATGGTAAAGAAATTTGCAACTGGAATGCTTGAGTCCTGGTTATACAGTCCAACTATAAGTACATAGTTATCTATTCTTTCTTGATCATCCTTCCTTTGATTCCTTACTTCCATCTTTCCCCTGTTTTGGTTTTTCGAAGCCTTTATACCAACATAAGATATGGATATACTAGAGAGGTAGTGGCTGGCTCTGAATAAAGCTATTATATGATCCCTTCGGCTGACTCTATGGTGCCCGGGTATTCTCAGGATGATCCTAATCGGGTTATCTTTCAGAAGTCAGTAGTCGGAATTCTCTACGGATATTCTACATTCTCGGCTATATCCTTCAGAGTGATTGATGCCTGGTATTATCGGTCTTCTTTATTATGCTCAGGACTATCAGGGTTTCCTTTATCTTCAATATTCTGGCTTATGCTCGGAGGGCTATAAAGTATGCAGTACAACTGGAACTCTATTGCAAAGTAACGACATCAGATCAGTATTATTTGGTACCGTTCAAAAACTTATACAGCCAGAGGTGCAGAAGATATCTATATTCTGATTACTGTTTCGTCAACTTGAGAGCCCTACCTATAGTACTTCATATCTTGAATGGTATAAATTCCACCCATGTCCTCTTTGTGTTCATTTTACCTCTTATCGAAATTGCGAGGACGCAATTTTTTGTAAGGTGGATGGAATGTAACACCCCGCTCCCAGAATACGTACCTAGCTGCGTATTCGTATTTTCTGATCATATTTTTCGATTTACTTCCTGTATTTATTTGTATTATGAATTATTTATATGATCGTTTTGTCTTGGATCCGGATTCGTGGACTCAGAGTCTGCTCTTCTCTGAACCGGGGACCCGATCCTAGTGTATTACTTAATTTGGTCTTTCTGGTATTCAGATTTGACCGATTTCAGTTTTAAACATCATTTTCCAATATTTTAGACTTTCTATGACTTTCTGGAATTTTCCTGAATTAAATAGAAAATCTTCAAAACCGGTGTCGACCAGCACCGCTGACCGACTTCTGGATTTTTAATTTACAAATGGAGTCAAATTTTGAGAAACCGCTTTTACATATTTCTTATAATAATATTTACTATCTTAATTCATTTTTTGGACATTTTCAGAATTTATCAGATTTCTGCCAGATTTGGTGTCGACCGATATTGGCGGCCGATTCCAGGATTTTTAATTTAAAAACTATAAAGAATTTCTTGAAATTATTTCATCATGATTCTTAGAATAATATTCTTGATTTTTAAGAATTATTACGGGTCGTTCCGAGATACTTGATTTTCGGACGATTTCGGTATTTTTCCGAAAGTTTTCCGCATCCGCAACCGAATCCCGGGAATCCGCCACTCTAATCATTTTCATTTTTATTCCAAGAAAATATATTCCTTTTTCCATTTTCTTTCCTTTTTCCTATTTTCTTTCCTTCCTTTTCTTTCCACCAAATTCTACAAACTTCTCCATTCTTCCACAAAAATATCTTCTTTAAAATATCTCCTTCACCACAAATATCTTCTCCAAAATATCCCAAACCACTCAAACTCCTCTCCCATCACCATGGCCGGCCAAGAGAGAGAGAGACACCTCACCTTTCCATTTTACAAATAACCCCCTCTCTTTTACATTTTTACATCACCTTCACAATTCCAAAATCCTATATATACCTTTCCTTCTCCTTTCCACTTCATTTTTCTCTTCACCAACACCTTAACCACCACCAACTCCTCCTTTATCTCCACCACAACAACAACCACTACAACTTCTCCGACTCCTTACTTTCATCTTCTTCCTCCTCCATCTCCATGTAAACCACCACAAACTTTAACAACTCCACCAAAACCTCCACCTTCTCCTTTACCTTTTCCAAAACATACCACCACTAAAATCCTTCACCAAAACCATCACCCACCACCAACTTCAAGGGCCGGCCACCTCCTTTGGATTGGGGCCGAGCTCTTCTTTGTCGGCAACGTCTCCAATGATTATTCCGGTAATCGTTCGCGATTATTCCGGTAATCATTTCGGTAACGCCTCCGATGATTATTCCGGTAATCGTTTACGATTATTCCGGTAATCATTTCGGGCAATGTCTCCGATGGTTATTCCGGTAATCGTTTACGATTATTCCGGTAATCATTTCGGGCAACGTCTCCGATGATTATTCCGGTAATTGTTCACGATTATTCCGGTAATCTTTCCGGTGATAATTGCAACGACAAACACTAACATCACCACCACCATCTTTTTCTTAAACTTTCATCATCACCTTCTTCATCTTCATCAAGTAATACCACCACCCCAAAATCACCTTTCCCTTCCTCTCTTCCTCCCTGTTGATTGCTGACGCGGATCTCCACCCCGCGTGTAGGCAATTCCTTAACGCAAGCCGCGCGTTCCTGTATTGATACGACGCGGAGCCCATGCCCGCGTCGGTGTTCTTCTTGTGTTAACGCGACGCAGAACCCACGTCCGCGTCCGCATTCTCCTCGCGTCCTGACTTGAACGCAGACCTCGCGTTTGTGGCATCTATGCGACGCGAACCCACGTCTGCTACTCCCGCGTCTGCTACTTTCGCGTCTGCTACTCCCGCGTCTGCTACTTTCGCGTCTGCTACTCCCGCGTCTGCAACCCTCGCGTCTCACTCTCAAAACCCGCGTCTCCCTGTGCACTCTCTCTTTCCATATACTTTTCTCTCCAGGTTTCTCTCTCTATTTATGGCGCGTGCGCGAGTTCCTTGGATTTCGGACTTTTCAGCATTTCCGGTGATTTAGGCGAGTGTTCTCGCTCTCGCCTCCATTTGGGTTTCCCCGCCTTGTCGGGTCGACATGTATTTATTCCATGTTTATATGTATTTTACTGCTTTATACTATGCGTGGCCGACCCTTCGTGGTCGTTGAACTCTGGGTTTCTGCCTACTCCTGGGATGGCTGGTAACCACTGAGAGTGCGAGCGTTCTTGGTCCCTCAGCCTTCAGCCTCCGGTCTCTCATTATCTTGAAAGAGAAGTGATTGGGACCGTCAGGTTCTCAGCACTACCTCCAGACCATTCAGCCTCCGGTCACTCACTATCTCGAATGGGAAGTGATTGGGACCGTCAGGTCTTCAGCTCCGCCTGGTTATCATGATCAGCGTTCAGCGCTTTACCACTAGATTCGTCTAGGCGAGATGCTGCCAGACTTCCTACTCGAACTTTAAGCCGAGTTGTCCCGGTAACCGTGCCAGACGCTCCAGTGTTAAATACTGTTTGCTGTCTGTACTTCCAGCTTGCTCAGCTCCGCTTGGTTGTGCTCAGCTACTACTTTGCCACATGCCATATATTTACCTGATATGTTAACACTTGCCATGTCATTACTTCATACCTGTTACATGCATGCTACTATTTAACACCTGTTTATATCACCTGACATATGATATGTTATCACCTGACCACCCGACATGCTACTACTTGACACTGGCTCATGTTATACCACCTGTTCACGGCGGATCCTGAATGGAACTAAGTGCCACACGGAGCAAAGTGCCACATCACACACGTGGTGGGGGCCACCTCTTGAATCTGTGGGTGCCACCTCTAGAATCCATTCCCCTCAGAACAAAGTGCCACATGGAACAAAGTGCCACACCACATACGTGGTGGGGGCCACCTCTTGAATCTGTGGGGGCCACCTCTTGAATCTGTAGGGCCATCTCCTGCCTGTACCTGATCTCTTGTTATGAACTCCTGTCATGACCAGATAATTAAGCCATAAAAAGGATAACTTGCACGGGGAATGGGAGGAAGTGATGGATGCCGGTATGATGCCTTGCTTATAGTAGTGGAATACCAGAACTGACGATTCGTGTTAGGGGGATTTCAGGCCCCCAGAAGATGCATGTTAGGGGCTTTAAGGCCCCCAAATGGCTGTGTCCCGGGCGGTCGGGACTACTATAAGAGGAGCTATCAGTTCTTCATCAGCTTCCAGTAACAACCCTCGGCTTGCTTATATATGGATGTATGTGTGTTGGGATGTATACCAGGACACATACCTTGGTATATGGGTCAGATGAGTAATAATAATAAAAGATGCCTATTATGTACTCCTGTTATGCCTGTTATGAACTCCCGTTATGCTTGTTATGATTCCTGTTATGCCTGTTATGTACTCCTGTTATGACCGTTGTATGATTTGCCACGAATGCTTTCATCGAATTTTACAACGGATTTCCGGTTTTATGATTATTATCATATTAGCTGCTCATACCCTGCTTTATCACTTGTATTCCATTCCATCAGTCTTCTGCTCCTATCTTATCATACCATAAGTACTTCCTGCCTGATATCACTTGTTATATATCTACCTGCCTATACATGCTTATGCTCACAACACGGTTTTCAATGCATGATTATGATTCGGTTTTATCGATACACTTGTACTTATCTTAGCACGCCATCTGGCTTTTGCATTACCACTCGCCTGGGGAGTTTCATTTGACTCCCCTGGATCCTCATGTCCAGGTCATGGAGCTTGAAGCGTGTGGATTCTCCCAGTTGCTGATCAGAGTGGCGCAGCGGTAGCGTGGATCGTCAGCAGACCGTCCAAATCTCCATCCTTCCAGGCCCCCCTTGTGCGGCTCTAGAGTTTTCTTGTTATGACTCTGAGCCTGTTTTTGTACTGTTCATACTTGTACATCTCCTTGTATCCTCGCAATTGCGCATATCAGTGATGTACTATTCATGTAATGTTGGATCACCTCTGGTGATAACTTTGTAATTGTTCTCATGTGTTGGAATGTATAACGCACCATTTGCTTCCGTACTCTGATTCCTGCTTGTACTGATGCTTAGCGTATATACGTGAGGGTATTTTTAACCTGCGTATATACGTCGCAGTGACGTCCCCGTACCCTTCGGATCGGGGCGTTACAATACCAGCAACTTGGGCTGGGCGAGCTGAGTCCAACTCGAGTCACCATTCAGTTAGCTGACCGATCTGTGAAAATCCCCAAGCGGAAATCGCAGATGTCCTTATCCGAGTCGGAGATTTCATTTACGCCGTTGACTTCATTGTGCTTGAAACCCAACCAATGTCAAATCTACGGTCTTAAACTCCAATCATCTTAGGGTGGCCATTCCTTATTACAGCCAATGCGATAATCAACTGTAGGAACGGGTCCATGCGATTGACTTTTGGAGATATGACGAAGGAAGTCAATGTATTCAATTTTGGAAGACATCCCAGGGATATAAAGGATCAAACTATCGAGGTCAATTCCATTGAAAATCTGACCAGTGAGCATGAGGAAAGCATGGAGATAGAAATAAAGGTAGAGTTTGATCTAGAGTATGAGGATTTTAATCTAGACCAGCTCATAGATTCGGCAGTGGACTGGGCGTGAAGCCCAAGTGTTCCTCATCACAGGATTGAAAGACCGGATATCACCTCCAATGAATCAACACCTTCCCTAGAGCTAAAAGCCTTACCTGAACACCTCAAGTACGCTTACTTGGGCGGAAGAGAAACCCTGCCAGTCATCATAACATCCCACCTGACTGAGCAACAAGAGGACAGCTTAATTGTCTAATGTTTTGAAACTATTAGACAATGAGATCATTTATCCCATTTCTGATAGCCAATGGGTTAGCCGTGTTCATGCGGTCCCCAAAAAAACTGGCTTTATGGTGGTTGAAAATGAGCAAAAGGAGCTGGTACAAACAAGACTGTCTACCAAGGTTCTGTTTGTATCGACTATAGAAAGTTGAATGCAGCCACCCGTAAAGACCACTTCCCGCTACCCTTCATCGACCAAATGCTTGAAAGCTTGGCTGGACATGAGTACTATTGCTTCCTAGATGGGTTCTCATGATACAATCAAATCCCCATTGCTGTAGAAGACCAGGAAAAGACTACGTTTACCTACCTGTTCGGAACCTTCGCTTATCAACGCATGCCCTTTGGATTATGCAACGCTCCCGCAACATTCCACGGTGCATGCTCAGTTTGTTCTCCGACATGGTGAAATATTTTCTTGAGATCTTCATGAATGACTTCTCCATCTACAGAGATTCATTTGAACAATGTCTTCATCATCTTGAGTTGGTTCTGCAAAGATGCAAGGAAAAGAACCTAACTCTGAATTGGGAGAAATGTCACTTCATGGTGAGACAGGGAATTGTCATAGGCCATGAGATTTCTAGGAGAGAAATTGAAGTGGATAAGGCAAAAATAGAAGTGATTGCTAAGCTTCTACCACCCAAAAGCATCAAGGATATCAGATTCTTTCTAGGGCATGCTGGGTTCTACCGACGGTTCATTAAGGACTTTAGCAAGATCCCTAGGCCCTTAACCAACCTGCTCGCAAAGGATGTGCCCTTTGATTTTAATGAAGTATGTTTCAATTCATGGGAGAAGCTCAAGCAGGACTTTGTATCTGCGCCCATTATTTCTGCTCCTAATTGGGCACAACCGTTTGAAATCATGTGCGATGCTCCGATTTTGCTATTAGCGCTGTTCTTGGACAACACATCGACAACAGGCAGCACGTGATTTACTACTCTAGTAGGACCTTGAATGATGTCCAACAAAATTACACAATGACTGAGAAGGAATTCTTGGCTATTGTCTTTGCGTTAGAAAAGTTCCGGCCCTACTTGTTAGGCTCGAAGACGGTGATTTTTACGGATCACTTGCACTGAAATACCTCATGACCAAGAAGGAAGCCAAAGCTCGATTGATTCGATGGATCTTCTGCTTCAAGAATTTGACCTGAAAATCCTGGATAAACGAGGTATAAAAAATATGGTTGCTGATCATTTGTCATGAATTCGAATGCACCTATCATACAATCTCCGATCAACAAGAATTTTCCAGACGAGCACATCCTGACCATTTTTTAAGGAACCATGGTATGCGAACTTAGTCAATTATCTGACCACTGGACAAATATCCGCTGAGTTGACAAAGCAAGACCAATGTCATTTATTTGCCCAAGTGCGGTACTTCTTCTGGGAAGAGCCGTACCTTTTTAAGTATTGTCCAGACCAGATTATTCGACAATGCATACCGGAGGAAGAACAGAGGAGTGTGCTTATCTTTTGCCATGAACTTGCATGCGGCGGACATTTTGGTCCCCGCAAAACTACAGAGAAGGTTCTACAAAGTAGGTTTTACTGGCCCACTTTGTTCAAAGAATCATACCACTTTTACAAGTCATGTGCAAATTGTCAGAAGATTGGAAAAATTTTGAGAAGAGACATGATGCCCTTGAACCCAATTCTCAAAGTCAAAATTTTTGACGTTTGTGGTATCAACTTCATGGACCATTCCTGAATTCCTTCGGTAACCAATTCATCTTGGTTGCTATAGACTATGTCTCTAAATGGGTAGAAACTGTGCCTACAAAGACCAATGACAACAAAGTGGTTGTCAAATTTCTCAAAGAAACATATTCTCCCGTTTTGGCACCCCAGAGCGATAAATAGTGATAATGGATCACATTTCTGTAACAGAGTTTGTGAAGCTCTGATGCGAAAATATTCCATCAATCACAAGTTATCCACTCCATATCATCCGCAGACAAATGGGCAGGTTGAAGTCACCAATCGACATATTAAGTTCATTTTGGAAAAGACTGTCAGACAAAACCGAAAGGATTGGTCGGTCAAGCTCAACGATGCACTGTGGGCTTACCGCACTGCTTTTAAGACAGTCCTGGGGATGTCTCCTTACAGAATCATATTTAGAAAAGCCTGTCATCTGCCAGTCGAGTGAGAACACCGTGCCCTATAGGATATTAAGCAACTCAATTTTGATCTGACTAAGGCCGATGAGCTAAGGAGACTGCATATCTCTGAATTAGAGGAGATACGGAATGAAGTCTACGAGAACGCTCGGATCACCAATAATTTTCTTAGTTTTTTTTGTTTTGCTCGGGACGAGCAAAAGATAAGTGTGGGGGTGTGATTAGTCTCTAATATTGCATAATTTTTATCACATATGCATATTTATTTGTATAAAATTCTGCTAATAAAGCTTTACTTGTTTTATCCTAGGCCATGGTGTGCAATGAAGAAGAAGACCCTAAATTACCATTTAATGGGTAATTAAAAGCTTACAAGTAGCCATTGACCTTAGGAGGAGATTCTATCAGTCCAGGGAGATCAAATCTGAAATCCAGAAGATCTAGCTGATAGGGACAGAAGTGACGTAGTGCCGCAGGCGGCCAGACGCGCGCCGCCCTAGTGGCGGCTACGGCCGTACGGGCGCGGCCGCGCCTGTGCTTTGGGCTAGGGGTTGTCCCCTTTCTCCTAGTGCCTATAAATACCCCTGTGTGTTCTTCTTCAAAAAAAATACAGAGAGTTAGGTAGTTTCTTCACCATGTTGTAGTTTAGGGTAGTTTAGATTAGTTGTTCTTCTTCTCTTTTGTATTTTCTATTTTGATAGATCATGTAAAAGGAAAGCGAGTAGTACATAGGATGAAAGAAATGGTTCTTGTAATGGAAGGTGACAATCTATGAAAGGTTCCCTCTTTATCTCTATTGATTTTCCTCTCTCTAACTCTTTACATGTTTAGCTAATTTTTCTCTCATGGCAACTAACTACTACCCATTGACTAGTCTAACTTCTTACTTGATAATCCACATGAATCTAATAGCCTCTACTTGGCCTTACTCTTACAAGAGTCATTGATAGCTCATGATGATGGATTCTACACTCTAACATCCTAACTCTCTAATAAGCTAAACATTACTTTACTCCATGCTACTCTTGTTTAGTTTTGATGGTTTAAGTGTAGCTTGCTCTTGTTTTGTTGAGTTTAGATGTGATCAGTTAACATATGGGTCATGCTTTGAAAGCTCTTGTAACCCCTGATCCCCGGTGTACGTATCACCATATCAGTACGCGATATGACGTACAAAATGATTTGACCTCCGTAGCAGTCCGATTGAGCTGATTTCAGTTTCAAACTCATTTTCTAATATTTGAGATTTTTCAGGATTTTCTGGAAATTTTTCTGGAGTATGTCGGAAAATCTCTGTTGTCGGTGTCGACCGATACCGATAAACGGCCTTACGATTTTTTCTCAAACGGAGTTGTATTTTGCGAATCGGCTTTCACCATGTGCCTTAGAATTGTGTTATCTACCTTAGGGCATTTTTGGAGATTTTTCTGAATTTATTGAAAATCTGGCCAAACCGGTGTCGCCCGGTATCGGGACAGCTTTCGGGATTTTTATTTTGCAAAACTGGATGGAGTTTCTCCAAATAGTTTTCAATTACGTCTCAAAAATAATATTCTCTTATTTTTTGTAATTTTTTGGGCACCGTTCGGAGCTAGTCGAATATTGGCCAATATTTTAATATTAAATATTATTTATTAATCTTTTCTTTTCCCTTCTTTGCCCTTCTCTTCTCCTTCTCTAGAAGAATCCCCCAACCGCCATTGCCACTGCCTCTTCTCCCTCCTCTTATTTAAAACCCCTCTCTCTAATTAGGAAAATTCCTCTCTCTCTTCCCAATTCTCTCTCCTCTCTTTTCTCTCTCTCTCACTACTCTCTCTCCCTCTCTTCCCCTTGCTGTGCAGTCCCAAAAGGGGGGGGGGCTGACCCCTTTCCAGCGCGCGGCCAGAGGTGGCCGTGCGCCACCGCGCCGCCGGCCATGGCGCAGCCCTCTACTCCTTTCTTCTTCTTCTTTTCTTCCTTCTTTTCTTTTCTTTTCCTGTCAATTCTTTTCTTCCCTCACTCACTCTCTCTCTTTCGAATCTCTTTCTCTCTCCCTCTCTCTCTCTCCGGCCGGCGGCCGGGGCCGCCGGCGGCCGGCCATCCGGCGCCGACGGCCAGCGGAGCTGGCCGGCCGGCCCGCACCCGAGCGCAGCAGCAGCTTGTTGTGCTGATGCTAATTGCTTCTTTAATGGGTGTGGGTAAAACCCAAAACCCATAAACCCCCCTTATTGGGTTGGTTGTAACCCATAACTCCTATAAAACCCGTTAAACCCGTTAGCCCGTTACCCATTTAATAAGTTATGGGTTTGGGTTGTGGATCTGGACCCGACCCGTTAAGAGCCAAACCCGCATCCGAAAACCCAATAAAGGTACATTTGTAGAAAACCCCCTTACTACTTTTATTATTTGCATTTAAATATTTTTATTACATATTTAACCCTTTTGCTGATTTAGTATTCATTCGGGCGATATCGGGGAGCATCCGGACTCCGATTGGGGACGATTCTGGATCCATTGCGATCGTGGGAAAGAGAGCTACCTTACTATGACTAGTTTGTGAGTGTTTTTCTTTTTGAAATTATATATTTATTTCTGTTTAATACCATGAGTGATTACTTTAGTTATGCACCTGACATTATGGGTTAAGCACTATAAACGTTATGTTTATAATAAGAACTGTATCAAAACATAAAAAAGAAACGAATACGAATAAAGGACCACGGAGACACTGTCACTACATGGATCACGTATGGTTCTACAATACTGTGACAGGTACACGATACGCCGTCTGGTTACACCACACATACACGCGTACTCTATGATACGAACTCGTGTCACTATTCCCCTGTTACCCTTACCGACCCCTAGTACACGGAACACCGTATTTTATACATAGCAGTTACCCTGGATATCATATTTCATGGAGGTGTTCAGGTAGTTTCATTTACACGTCTCACCATGGACGTAGATACTGAGATTCACGACACGATGACATGGATACTGTAGGTCAATGGACACATTATGACATTATACACTGACCACTGTTATTACATGTGCTATCACATAGATTGCTACACATATATGTTCCACTGGTACACGGAATATACCCATGCACAGACTACGTCATGTCATATAGTGTGATTATCGTTACATGGCTCTCGGTATATCACTGTTACACATGCATGTATGGTTTCTTTATTCTTGTCATATGGATTCCGTTCATACTACATGTATTATTGTTCCATGGTACCGTAGTCATGTTATATGATTGTTTCCTGTTACTGATATGGATATCCCGATACTAGACATGAGAGCTGTTGATATGCGATATGTGGAATCCCACATCTATTGTTCCCGTTATATTGTTCCCGTTTCCCGTTATATTGTTCCTGTTATAATTGTTCCCGTTTCTCGTTATATTGTTCTATGTTATCAACAGAGCTCTGGTCCAGTTATCATATTACCCGTATCATGTACAGTAGTTGTTCTTGTTACATTGTATACTTGACATATCAGATCATAAAGTTAACTGGGGTATGGGGGAGACTTGACGGATGATTAGATCTTATCGGGTGATGTACTAGATCCATATTGTTCTCCCCACTGCAGGGGACGATAGTGCTACTACCAATTGCTCCATGAGCTCTTGTTACTTGATTATTGTTCCCCTCTTAGCAGAGGGCCCTGGTCTTAGCAGCCAGGGGTTTGATAAGGCCATGATCCCGGGTATACACAGGATACACTTACCCGATAAGAACTCCTCGACCATGGGTTTCCAATTAACATAATAAAACAGTATACACGATAGTGACGTCGGGGACACTTGTTATTGGTCACTGTCTCGTTTGGATAATGTTACCCGTAGGCCATGTCCAGATGGGTTCGACTGGAGTACGGGCTCCAGTAGGAACTGCCAGTGGTATGGGACACTGGAAGAGATTGATTAAAATACCAGGTGATATTGATTGCTACTATTGTATAAATGACTGACTTGACTGCTACATGTATGCTATCTTGTTACTGTTCATGATACTCTATCCGATATTCATGTTACCTGTATACTTGTTACTTACCCGATATCATGTTACATGTATACTTGTTACTTTACCTGGTACATGTTATACTGTCTGTAGTGGCATACTACGCATGTTCTGCATTGCATAGATGCTATGTCTGTATAGCAGATATCATTACTGTATATGCACAACACAGTATTTGTCGTTATGTTATATTGCATATGCCCACTGCATGTTTACTTATATCATGTCACCACTAGACAACATTATTTTATAAACTGGATACAACTATAAACATGACCCGATGATAACCGGCAAGGTAGTGATGATAATAAAAGATGACATGTTATCTATTTCTACTGCTTATTATATCCTTATTATATGTTTAGCACTAGTCCCACATTATGTATTATATATTATTATCGTGCTTGTATTTTACTAGTGTATATATTACTTGCTTCTTCATTTTACCACTCACTAGGTCGCTTTCTGACGACCCTGGGTTTGCGTGCCCAGATTGGAGATCCGCGTACCGTAATGTCCGAGAGTGCCTTGGAGTCACAGAGGAGATTCTTGATAGAGACTATTCATAGGTATCGTTGTGTTTTATTTCTGTTATCGTATTTTTCCCAGTTTTCCTATCTGTTATGATCTCTAACCCTTTTCTGCAGGTATTCTTGTACTTATTTCATGCTGGGACCCATGTCTATATGGAGGGTATGTACTGTACTGAGGCTTAAAGTACGCGTGAGCGTGTTTTCACCTCGCGTATGTACGTCGCCCATAACGTCCCCGTACCTGCGGGATCGGGGCGTTACAGCTCTTGAACCAAGGTCTAGTGATGGCCAATAATACATGTGAGGTAACTATCACTAAGAGATTAACATGTTGGTGGAGTCATTAGTAGCTAGTAGCCATGAGTTTTTTTTCTTTTTCACTTTGTTTTAGAAATATTAAAAATCACAAATATCTTCTTTTCTATGTTTCCCACTTCTTCGTGTTTCACCGTACTTCTCTTTACCATTCTTTGTTTTCCTTTCTTTTCATTCTTTCAAACATTGAAGAACTTTTAACACACACATGAATCAACTGGTAAAGCTTCTATCGCCTCTCGTCCTTTTGGATTTGACTCGTTTTAGCCTCTATGCTATAACGGAAGTATCGAGGATGCCAAAGCACAGACACTTTAAATATCAATTTCAAACATAATTTTTTTGTGCGCGGTTTTCCCCCGATCATTCCTCCATGCAGGGGTGCACGTGCTCGAGTAAGGCTTATTGTTCCTTTGATAGTTGCTCGCGTAGTTGGCTTGCTCGTTTGAAGGAACCGTAAAGTTGCCAACCTGTCCATCATTGTTAGATTACCCTGCTGCATATGAATCATATGAGGGTTTTGAGTTTGGATGGCGCTTACATTATTGGCGTTGAGTTTCTTCGTCAATAAAGCAATTGTGCATGGATCACTGAGATCACATCTAGCTCATGTACCCCCGCTATCTTCTTTGATTTTACTATATCCGATTGCCATTGATAACTATTGGACGCCATCTCTTCTAGAAGCTCATATGCTTTATCTCGTTCCTTGCCCATGAGAGCTCCACCCGCAGTCGCATCAATTACGATCATGGTATTTGAAGTCAATCCGCTGTAAAAGAATTGAACTCCAACCAAGTTGGAAGTTCGTAATGTGAAACTTTCCTGATTAAGCCCTTATACCTTTCCCAAGCTTCATATATACTTTCAGATTCAAATTGAGAAAAGGTAGTGAGATCACCTCGGAATTTTGCCACTTTTGATGGGGAAAAGTACTTCATGAGAAACTTTTTCGCCGTCTCATCCCATGTCGCAATGGTATTCTTTGGCAATAAATTAAACCAAGTCTTCACTTTATCCTTCAAAGAAAAAGAAAAAATTTTCAGTTTGATTACCTCCGCCGATACGCTATTGATTCTCTGCTTGTCACATATCTCAAGGAAGCTTGAGATGTGCTCATTTGGATCATCATGTGAAAGCCCGCCAAATTGACACGTATGTTGCACCATCTGAATTAACCCCAGCTTTAGCTCAAACTTTTTCGCTTGAATTGTTGGTGCGATGATGCATGAAGTGGCTCTTATTAGAGAGGGAGCAATATAATCCCTCAGCGTTTTTCTCTCTTCTAGGTCTGCCATCATTTTTTTCAATCTTTTCTCTCCTTCAGTAGGCGTCAGAAAGTTCTGTCAATTCCTGGATTAGGTTCTAGTGTTTCTAAACTACTAGAAACATCTCATCTACAAATCAAGTTATAGTTCTTGAAAAATTCAATTTCTTTCTGAACAGGACTTTGGCTACGTGGCCAAAATTTCTGCTGCTCAGCCAAAGTTGGTGCTGGGTGGGGGTTGGAATTCCTATAGACTGCAGCAGAGAATATGTAAGTATTATATCTGCAAACTAAATTTAGATTAGAATAGTAGTAAATATCATGATATTGATAAAATCAAACAATCTCCGGCAACGGTACCAAAAACTTGATGTGCGCGAACTGGAAAGTGCACCAGTCGTGTAATAAGTAATATATCAGTGAGTAGAGTATCGTCCCACGAAGATTGCATATATCAAGCACCAACTAATCGTTCCAAATTCTTTTTGAAAAGATCAATGATGATGAGAGAATTAAACTAAATAAACTAACTACTTATTAACTAAAAGCAATTTACTTGTTGTTTTGATAAGAATAAGGTAAGATAATTGATTTCAGTAGATAATATTAGATGTAGATTAAGTATTAGCATTAGCAATTCATCTACGCATGTTAACAATCAAAGATCATAAAATTAATCAATACTCTTTCTCCAGCAATATCAATTTTATCTTTTAATTTTAGAGTCTACAATCTCTCGATCTAGTAGATTTAGTAGTAAAAGAAGCATTAAATATGGCAGATCTTACACAAGATTGTACAATCTTTTACACCTCAACTTGTCAAGATGTGGTTCCTAAATCAATGATGCTACACTAAATTATCTCCTCTCAGTCTTTAATTTAGTCATCTAAATTAAGTTTCTAATATCGTTTACAAGTTAAACAATTGTGGCCATCAATTGATTAACTTGTAAACGATATTAGAAACTTAACATGCATGTAGAATCATGGTGCTAACACTAATTACTTGTCTATATCTTCATATCATCTACTTACGTCAATGCCTTACTAAGAGAATTAGTTCATGTCTAACGAATTAAAATGCATCAAATAATAAAAGAAAATTTTCATGCAAAATTTAAATAAAGAAAAAGGGGAAGAAAGCATCAATAGAAAAGCCGTGCAGAATTTTTATTTATAAAATATGGAATTCAAGAAAAGAAATAGGTAATATTTACAAGAGGTTGTTGTGCTTTTATAGGGGACAGAGACCTTCTCAAACCCTAACTGATTTCGCAGAGTCATTTCTAAAATTAACACGAATTTTCAAAAAATTAATGTCGGCAATAGTCGCCTTTATTCAGCTGCGCAACCAAAAATTCGGCTACGCAGTTAAACTTACAGTTGTACAGATCTCCGCCTCTGACCCTGGTTTGAATGATGCACTGGCAGTCTTTGTTGACTAGTCCACGACTACATAGCCGAACAGCTGCGCAGCCGAGCTCTTAGTTCTTTTAGCGCCCATATTTTTGTGACATCTTCACTTTTCCATGTAGACTCTACTGATATCTGACATTTCTCCCCTGGTTCTCTGGTTCTACATTCTCCTCTTTAATTAATACATCGATAATTCATCAATTGACTCTTTTTCTCTAAACTGTGCTCTTGACCAAATATCTGCAAAATATACACTAGAAATACCAATGCAGAATTAAATGTGGCAAATAATAGGCCATAAAGTGATGCAAAATATGTATATAAATCTCATACATCACGCGCCTTCACCATGTGAAGGATTTCTATTATCCATGAAGGAACTTCTCAAAAGGAAATATAAGGTATACACAAGATCTGGAGTACACAACTCCAACCTTCAATCCTCTACACAAGAGGTAGCACAAAGTCAATGAAGTTAGCAAGCTCTTAGCAACCACAAAGCTTACAAACTCTCTCTTTATAATTTCTAGGGTTTTAAGTAGAGAAATGAAGCTCAAAAAAGTTTGTGAGAGAAAAATTCAGTGTAGAAAGTAATCTTTAAGAATTGAAAACTTCATAGAATGATTGAGTATTAAAAGCACTTTATTGAAAAGCTTGAGAAATAAAAATTTGATTTTTCTTGAAAGTTAGATCTCAAAAACTTGAATAAAAACTTGTTAGGAACTTGTTAATTTCTATTTCAAATGATCCATATATATAGGAAATAGATAAATACATTTAGAAGAGAGTCCAGGGCTTAATCCAAGGTGAGTAGGCCAAAGAAGTAAAAATAGCCATTAAAGAATATATAAAGTGTCATTTTTGAAAAATATAGCCGTTACTGTAGCGGACCCATGCGGCTGGTCGACTGACCGCTGGTCAAACTAGCCGTTGTAGGCTGTCGGTCGACCAGACAATCAGTCGAAACAAACAGTAAGTCCTGACTGTTGGTCGGTCGACCGGTCACTCGGTCGGTCGATGTGCTAAAGTCACAATCACCAGTCCAGAGGATCGGTCGATCGGACGATCGGCTGAATAATCCAGAGAGTCCTGATAGATAGGTCGGTCGATCGCTTGGTCGGCCGATCAACATGCACAGGAGCCAAGTGACCTTGAGCACGATTGGTCGACCTCTCAGTCGACCGAGACAGTGCTCAGAACACTGAACTCAACTGGCGATCGACAGGCCAAGCCCAATAGTCAGCAAAAACACTATTTTTGAAATTGAACCAATTTTTGAAATAATTATGTAAGTATAAAAGATGTTATGGCAACATATGGGTTTCAAGAAAACATGTATATGGATGGTTATAAAAATTATGAAAAATATGGAACTTGAATCAATGACTAACTAAAGAAAACAATTTTAAACCCTAAAAGATTCAAAAACTTATTTTGAGAAAAATGTGTATGTATCTTCTTTGAGCATCAATTCACATCAAAACTAAATATACTAAGATCTTATAAAGGAGTTACTTAAGCTTCAAGTCTTCATCAAAGAGGGTTTCTTTAAAATTCTCCTTTTGATCATCCGAGCTTGAATCCCTTCCTTGACTCAATTTGATCTTCAAACTTTCCTTAGGAGGAAGAGTAAGCATCTTCCAAGCTCTTGATCCCTGTAAGCTTATTAAATACCAGAACATGATTAGTATATTATAACTACATGTGTTTTGTAACCATCTGTAATACCCATATTTTGCAATACATGACTTAATAGTGAAAAATAATACTTTAATATGTATGTGTATTCTGTTTTAAGAAATTTGTCATTTTTAAAGTTGAGATATTATTTTAATTAATTCTTGATTATCATCATCATGATTTTTATTATCTCATTCTTCTTTCCTTTGTTTCAAGCCCAAGCCCATCACATCATTTTCCCTCCTTTTTCTTTTTATTTTTCCAACTGAGCCCAAGAGCAGGCCCAAATCCCAACACCCTCAACAAAAAAAAAGAGGAATTTCTCTCAATTTGCTTACACCAAGGATTGAACTCACAGCCTCATACACTAGACCCCTAGTCATAACCACCATGCCACTATTGGATTCATGTAAGCAAGGATTCAAATATATTTTAACCTAAAAATTATCCTGATAACATCTCCCCCGCACCCTCTCTCTCACCCATAACTCATTAGCTATTAACCAAACCCATTCTAATCCTATCATAATCTAAATCCTAACGACAAAATCAAATCCTAACTAATAAATCATATCCTAATCTAAAACCCATATCTCATCATATTCTTTTCTTCTCTCACCATCGTGTACTACACCACCCCTTTCTCCGGCATGAGCACACCCATGGCTGCTTCCTCACCCCGCTTACACCCTGACCTCCTCCTTGATTGGCCAAACACCCCTACCACTCCGGCGAGATCCAATCTCCACGCCTTCCTATCCCGACATCCACGCATCATGCAGCTCCTCTCCACCATTCCCTCACATATAGCCTGGAGACTCGTGTACCACCAGCAACCCTGTACATCATCCCCGAGTGGCCCTCTCCTCTTGGCCACGGCCAAGCCCGGGATCAACTCCCCCGAAAATAGTATTCCAACGCATGGGCCTGCAAACTGTTGCTGCCTCCCTCTGAAAACCAGTGCCCAACTTCCCCTCTGGTCGTACATCAGGCCAGATCATCCGGACTCCATCACCAGACCCCATATGCGCCACCACCTCGCCATCTTCCATGCCTCCTCCATGTCGCAAGTCCCCTTGCTTTGCAGCTTGGCCGAGCAACCAACCCAGCAGGCCGGCTTCACCCCTAGTCGGCAGCACAGCGACACCCCTTGCCGTGAGTTTACCTCACTCCTTTTTTCATTTTTATGCACCTAGTGTAATTATTACTTATATTTTGTGTATATATAGGTGTTATATGTAATGTTTAAGATAGCGGGTGTGTTTTAATTATATGTAGGCATGTAGTTTGGGTATGTTGCATGGCGTGCCTGAGTGTGTTACATGAATGAGTGCATGAGAATGTATTTATAGATGTAGGTGTGGGATGGCATCTTTCATCTCTCCGTGTGTTGCCGTTGATCGTCACCGGCGAGCGCGAACGTACCCACGCCCTTCACGATGATATTCTCTATCCAACGACATCCTCCGCGGCCCCCAACGCCTCCGCCAGAGCTCCGTCGGTGCGCCGCAAGTTGCTCCGAGGGTAGTGCATTAATGTGTTTAAAGGTAAACTTGTAAATATTGGGAAGTGTATATGTGTGTTTGTGTGCGTGCGTGAGTGTGCTTGGGGTACATGATGTATATGCATCGATGGATGTGTATGTATATGCATGTGTGGGATTATTTCTTGTGTGTATGAGTATATAAGTATATATATGTATGTATATACGTACGTATATACATGGGTCTATACGCGTGTGTATGCATGTGTATACATGTATATGTGTTATGTGCGTATGTATATTATATGTATATGTGTGTGTGTGTGTGTATATATATATATATAGAGAGATAGACTTGTATCCTTTCAAAAGGATTTGATCCCGGATCCTTCCCACTCAAATTCAACCCTCCAACATTCGAATACAAGATCCACTCCGCTGAAGTTGATCTATACTATTTCAAGTATCTATAAACCAAAAATCAAGTGTTTTAAATACTTTTTGCCCATCCATCAAGTAGGGGAAAAACGGACGGCCTAAATAGTGAGTTGGTTAGTTTAACGGTGTAGAACATTTGAAATCTAACAAAAATTAGTTTATAGGGGTTTTTAAATGTTTAGATCATAATGAAATGGCCGGATCGAGAATTTGTATGTCTAAAGACATAGATCTAACCAACTCACTACTTTCGGCCGTCCATTTTGCGTCGCTTGATGGATGGGCAAAAAGTATTTAAAACACTTGATTTTTGGTTTATAGATACTTGAAATAGTATAGATCAACTTCAACGGAGTGGATCTTGTATTCGAATGTTGGAGGGTTGATTTTGAGTGGGAAGGATCCGGGATCAAATCCTTTTGAAAGGATACAAGTTTATCTCTCTCTCTCTCTCTCTATATATATATATATATATATATTATATATATAATATATTATATATATATATATATATAAGTGTATGTAGTTTTATTATGTGTATTGGTATTTATTTAAGTATGCATGTATGTTGGTGTATGTGTATACTTGTATACGTATATATGTGGGTGTACACGTATGTTTATGCATGTATATTGTGGAGTGTATATGTGTACAAGGGTATGTTTGTGTGAGTTCATGTGTTTGGTTACGTGTTACAGTGTTTTGGACCCATTTGGTGAGATCCGGACCGTTGTAGGAGATCCGGACTCGATTCGGATTCGTGGTCGTTGTAGACCCGATACATAGGCGATTCGAAGACTGATCCGTGGGATGATCCATAGATCAGTACCGGTTCGTGTAGTGAAAACTAGATGACGATTTGTTACGAAACCGCGTCATTTCATGTGAGTGTTTGTTCTTGCGCATTTCCTTATTTACCATTATCGGTATGCGTTTACATGTTACACTTATCATTTCATGTGACTTTCTGTTACATTTTACCAGTTTGAATTCTTGTACCACTTCATGAGACATCTATATTTGTCCACTTTATTTACATAGCTGATAGGAACTTGTATCAGCGTCATTTCATGTGTTGGTAGATCGTCGTTGTTGGCTTAGGCCTAGTATTGATATATTGTAGACCGGACTTGACCGTGTAACTGATATAGCTGTGATAAATCCTAGAATGAATATACATATTGATTTTGAGGTTGACAGATTCTTGATAGAGGTTAGAGATCTATACTAGGTGTAATGATTTTCAGTCATATTGTTTAGTAACATATTTTGAAGGTAACCATTGTAATATTACTACTTTTGTGAATTTTTAAGAAATTGTTTAGAGCCTTGATCATACACACCAACAGGTATATTAGTCGACTTACACCTTTTTTAGTCGAGTTATCCCTCCTGCTAGTCGACTAGACCAGTCAAGCCTCCTATATTAGTCGACTTGCTTCCCACCCTAATTGACTAAACTCTAGTTCTGACTGTTTCTAGATTTCTTATGGATTGAGGACTTTACTCCTTAGTTATGATCTTGGTTATAGTTGGATGAATCTGGTTTTGAAGAATAGGTATCGATTGAATTGACCTGACTTGATTGATCTTAGATATATATCTGATGTGTTACTGAGTTTGGGATCTTATGATTGACCTTGATAGAAGTAAGAGTTTGTGATGATTTGAGGATCAGAGTATATTGATAGGGCGAGAGAACTGAGCAATGATTATAGATATATTAAGATGGCGATTTATTATACCAGATTACTCGCTATGGATTGATACTTGATGTTCATGATGACTATTAAAATTATAAGTTGGCAGATTCATTAGTATTGTATTCAGTACAAGTATGAGATTTTGGGTCAGTTATATATAAGAGATTGTATATTGACTAGAGGCGTCTAGACTGTTACTGTATTATTCCATGTTACTGAAAGTTAAGGGGAAAGGATTGTTTGACCGTAACACCCATTACAGTCCTATTGTTCATTGTATACATGGTTACTGATATTGTTCACCGTGTATACGATTACTGATTAACTATTACTGTACTGTTATCGTTACTATTACCGCATCGTCCCAGTGTTATAGGTAACATGAGTATTGATTGTTTTTACTGAATTCAATAATAAATTAATTGAACAACTTATACCGGATTGGGAAAATTGATGGAGGAGACAAGTCTGTATTTTGGGTGGACCTAGGATACAGGTTGCGCAGCCGACTTACGGTTCCATTGTAGGTTTCTGGAGGATGACTGACATCCCATCTATTTACTATTCCATAGTATTACTGTGAGTTTACTGTTCCACAGTGATACTGTGAGTACTGTTACTGTTACTGACTACCTGACGGTAGGGCCTGGTTCAGCGCCAGGCATCTGGGCCGTGGTCCCGGGTATGTACGGGACCCACTTAAAGCGTGGATAATGTCTCCAACCAATCAGTTTCAATAACTTAGGACCCTGATTGACACGTGTGGTAGGCGTAGTATGGGATGCGTCTACTGTATGTGGCAATTGGTGTTTGCTGACATAATAAATGATAATAAATTGTTTATAGTATATTGTGACTGACTATAATCACCTAACTGTGCATATGTATACTATGATAGACATATGATTGTACACATGACCGTATTGTATACCAGACTAGTGATATATTCTAGGTTACACATCTTGACATTTGTTCTCTTCTTTTTATCATGATGTCAGTTATATATCGTTCATAACTTTATTCTTTATATTGGTTATCTTATTATCTTTTATTTCAGTTATCATGTTGTTATTGCTTATGTTGTTATCATACAGAGCACCTTCCTCTTTACACACACACACACACACACACACTCATTAGGTCGCTTCTGACGTCCCTGCATTCTCACGTTCAGGGTACTGGTCATCTTCTTATATTGTTTAGGTGTTCGTGTGATCGTACGCTTGCAAGAAGCTGGAGCTTCCGTCTTTTTGATTCTGGTATTCTTACCTCTTTTATTCTTATTTCTGTACTTTTCCCGATTCATGCCTATCAGATTCAGTTGCTATTTCAGTTCTTTTTTATGTGATATCATGTATGGATACTTATATGTGATATTGCAGTGATCGTTAATTTATTTTGGTTTAAATTTATAGCTTGTTCCGGGTTACTTTAGGCTTAGCGTATATACGTGGGGTATTTTCCTCGCGTATATACGTCGCCGACTCTCGTCGCGACTCCGTTTTCATGTATTTTGGGAAGCGGGGCGTGACACCATCAAAACAAAGCTGGGGAGTGTACCCTTGGGCCAACAAAAAATGGTTAGAAGTAGAATATCATTTTATTTGATAATGAGATGGAAATAGAAGTACATGGGTCATAGATAAGGGTGTTGCCCTATTTAGGTACGTACGAGTGGATCACTTGATCATCTTCTATTGGGTGATCTCGTGCTGTGGCTGGAGATGAGGAGCGCTCGGCTGTCCAAATCTGGAGACTGCTTTGGGTGTGAGGACATACTCCTTGAGAAAGCCCTAGCGGATGAGTTCTTTCAAGTACCTTCGGAGGCTCCGACAATAGGTTATCTTGTGCCCCTTACCATCATGGTAGAAGCAATACTCTTCTACTCTGGGATGCAAGAGGTCATACTAGATGGATCTTAGACGCCTGACCCAGGATTGATCCTTAATAGTGTTGAATACTTCATCGATGGGGAGCCTGAGAGGAGTGAATTGCTCTATCAGCTTGTAGGCTCAGGGCAGGCTCAGTGAGAGGATCGGGAGCACTTTTCTCTTATTGGCAGGTTGTTCCCTGTTCCAATCTTAGTCATGGGCGGAGGCTTCGTGTAGAGACTTTGACTTTTCTCCGTGGTCGTCAGGCTTCACGGAGTGGTTAGAGGAAGTCTTCATTGTCTCCACTAACTGAATGTAGGGCTGAGCTCGGGATAGAAACTTGCTAATTCGGGTGAGGTTGTCAGTCTGCCTGCTCTTAGTTTCCTGACCAGATTATACTGGGTGAGGAACGGTTCAGACACCTCGTCGAAGTTGTGGAGTGATTGTGGAGGCAGTGAGTAGAACCAATCTGGCCACACCTTTCAGACTGGAAAGGAAGGTGAGGCACAGAGCAGATCATTGCGTTAGTGAACTACCATTTTATCCTAAAAATGCTTGATGTGTTGAACCGGGTCGCTCACTTTAGAATAGTAGTCGAAGGTCAGAGTCGAGAACTTTTTTGGAAACTCACACTCTAGGATTTCTTTGGAGAAAGAGGAGTTAGAGACTTTGGCAGTTGAAAGCATTGATCGGCTACCGAACTGTAACTTAGTTACCTTGATCCGTGATCGGCAAAAAGCAAGCACAAGAAAAGTAAAAAGAGAGTGGGTCGAAGTTATTGCTTTTGCGATTCTTCCGTAGTAGCGAAGTGGCTATACGGGTCGTATCTGCAAGGAGGGAGAGCGATGGAAGCTTGATGCGGCTTTTATGTTCAAGAAAAGAGAATGTTCTTTGTTTCCAAATAAAGAATTTAAAAGTGAAAACAAGTTGTTTCAAGAATTGTTGGAAAATGTTTTGGTAGTTTGTAAAAGTGGATTTTTCTTAGTTGTAGAAACGCATGGCTAGCCTTCTACTAATTGCTCCCACTAATCCCTAACTTCTTGAAGATGTGCCTCACGATGGATCATAGGCAAGCGTAACCCTGATGTAATGGAACTATTCACGTGAAAATCGAGTGAAGGTTCTTCCTATAACTTTACTTTACACGGCAAAAACTCGGACATTCCCATATCAAGATCCATTAGAAGGTAAGAATACGGGAAGACACGAGTGCACTAATGGTATCGGCAAAGTTAAAAGGAAAGTCTCTAACTTACAACAACAAGCAAAGTACAAAACTTATAGATCATCAAAACTATTTAAGTATGAAATATAGGAAGGTAAATACTTATAGGTAAGTTAGAGTTAGAACCCTCGTCTTAAGATGCCATAGCTCTCATTTGCACAAGGCTTGTTGACACTATTGACTCATGCAGGTTATCGATTAAGTAGTTAAAGATTAGGGGGTTAGTAGTTAGTTAGCCATGCTATGGAGGAGTTAGTTACACATGGTAAAGAAAAGAACAACAAAAAAGAGATAAAGAGAAGGAGTTACACTAAAGTAAGAATGTAAAAGCAAATGCAAAGACAAGTAAATGGAAAGAAGGAAGAGAAGTAGTACTTGTATTTATCTTGTCACCCTTCCAAATACAACTCCTTACAAACTCTCTCTCTTTCACTTTAATGGCTAAAACCTAAACCTAGAAGAAGAACAACAACTATAAAACCTAAAAAAAAGATTACAAATTTCTCTCCAACTCTCTGGATCCTCCTTTCTGCAAATCCCAGAGGACTATTTATAGGCACCAACGAAGAGGGGGGGCAGGGGCCAAGACGTTACCCCAAACGGCGCGCGCGGCGCGGCCATATGGCCGCGGAAACGCGGCATTTGCCGCGTTTCCGCGGCAATGCTTTTGCGGCGCGCGCAGCGCCGCCTGCTGCGCGCCGCCTGGTTGTCCCCCTGTCGGCTGGATCTCTTGGTTTCTAGTTTGGTCGCGTTTTCGCGGCATGATAGATTGAAGGGGTAGTGTGAAGTATAGCACAAGTATTATGTAAAAGAGAAAGGTTTAGAATCAACCTCGGTGCTTGTTTACTCCACAAATGTATGTAAGATGTTCAATATACCCTTTCTTATCTCCGCTATAGCCTAGGGCTATACCGAGTCGGATCTCAGGGAGAGCTAGCGATAGAAGCTTTCACGATACTAGTGAGAAGAGGAAACGAGAACTCTTCTATGTTTCAAAAGAATAAAGAATCAAAAGAAAAACAAATCAAAGAATTGGTGGCTATGTTCATGGTGGAAATTGGGAGAAATCAAGATTGAGATGGATTTGAACTAACAACTAAAAAGAAAGTAAAATCAAGAAAACTTTGAATGAAAGAAATCCATGACTAGCTAACCTTAACTACCTTGTTAAACTAACTAAACTCCGTGATAGTGATGCGTGCCTCATGTTGATTCATCGGCATGTATTTGTCTTGCTTGTGGTCTAATTACTTTCCCACTTGGATGATGGGGATTCATTCTTGGACTTGTCTTGTAGCCTCCATAGATGGTCATCGGCCTACAAATGGACTTTCACTAATGGAATCAAAAGAGCTACACTCAAGTGATGCAAATGAAAAAACATACAACATTCACTAATGGAAGTAGTGAAGTTATACATCAAATAGCATATTGGTGCTTCCATCTCCATGTTCCATCAAGGCACTAGTTCGAAGACTAGGCTCCAAGTGAGGCACACATGAATCATATGGAGAATTACAACAAAATTCTTGCCAAGAAATGAAACAAAAACCCATCGGAGAAGAGAAGATCATACAAATTGCAAGATGAAGTAAGGCAATCACCCATGAGTTAGAAGTTAGCAAGGTAGTAGTTAGCTAGTACATGGAACAAGAAATTAGCTACTAGACATTACAAAAGCAAAGCAAAGCATGATTGAATTGCTAGAAATTAACAAAGCAAGTAACAAAGCAAAATAAAAGCAAGTGAAGAAGACAAACTAGAATCAAGCTCAAGTAGATATGTAGAGAATGGATCAATCCTTGTATAGCTCCAAGTTGTCACTCCTTGTTGATACAAGCTCTCTCTCTCATACAAATCTCTCTTGCAATGAAATCTAGGGAGGAGAAGATCCTAGAGAGAACTAAAAATCCTAAACAAAACCTAACAAAATTACAATCTATTCACTAATCTCTCTCTCTTCTCTGATCAGTCTTTGCTCGCAGGTCCAAGTGAGGTATTTATAGGAGAACTGAGAAGCTTCTGGAGATAAGGTGGTTGCCACAAAATCCGGGGATCCAACGGCCCTAGATTGCCGCGCCCTGCCGCGCGTCCGCGGCCTAACTGAATCCGTTCAGCAACGGATTTCTGTTGCTGAGTGGTTACGGGGTTGTTGGCCACGTGGACATTCTAGAATATCTGTTGGTTGAGCGAATCTCTCTGGATCTTGGGTTTAGATTTGGCTTTATCCTTAAGCTTGGATTAATCACTTAATTAGTGGTAATTAAGTGATTATTTGAAAATCTCTCTCTTAAATGTGTACCTGCAAATATGTAGAGAAGAGGATTAAAATTCATATATTTATTTGTAATATGCATGGGGATTATGATATAAAATATGCAATATTGGATACTAATCACACCCCCACACTTATTCTTTTGCTCGTCCCGAGCAAAAACAAAGAAAAAGAAAATAAAATCTAAGCTACAAGTTTATTACACCACTTTCGCAGGTGACGCGATTGCACTGAGCATGTGCAACAAGCCGTTAAACCTCTAGGTTACCCTAGAGGAGGAGTGTTGTCTCCTGAGGGTTTTCAGCGGATTACACCCACAAAATCCATAAAGAAAGAAGACAAATGTTAGTGTTTTGAAAACGCATTTTGAACAAGAGACAAGTTTACGAACTATTTTTGCGAAAATATAAGTGATCCTAGGTCATAAGTCCACCTATAATCATTCTTCCTTAAACTTAGTATCCATGCAAGATCTTGTTTTCAATTAAGGTAAGAGTTCAAAATTGGATTGAATATTTTATCCTTCATAAAACCTAGATAGTATGCACACCGTGTAAGTGAAGATTTCTGGGATTTCAACTCCAACCATCAAGCCATTTATTTATATATATTCTTTTTTTCTTTTTCTTCCCTTAGTTTAATTAGGCTTTCTAATTCACCATGTAGCGAGCCTATAACCGATGACTCCCAGACCAGATGGTCTTAGGGCACCAGATGAGGAAACATCCCTCGGGTTTAAGGACTCGAGTGAAAAAGGCCACAAAACTAAGAGGGATTATTCTTAATCACCGTTAGGCGTGAATAATCATGCTTCTTGAGGCACAATTACCCAGCTTAATAAGTGAGATCACTGTTAGGCGTGAGTCATCATGCTTCTTGAGGCACAATTTCCCAGCTTAATAAGTGATCTTTTATTTATATATTTTTTTTTTTTCCTTTTTCTCTTTTTTTTTATATGGCATTTTTGGTCTTTGTTTCCATCCCAAGAAATGTGTAAGTGTAAAGTGCATATTATCTAAGGCAAAAAATGCAAGATAAAAATATCTCCTCAATTTTACTTACTTAGCCTATAATTTTCAAACAAGATCTATTATTTCAACTAAGTTTAAGATGTCATAATTAAGGCTTTCTTAATCTCTAAGATACATCTTAATTTTCTTAAAATAAATCAAAACTTTATCTTCTTATTTCAAAAGTTTTTTATTTTTATTTTTTTTTATTTATATTTTTCTAAAAGAAAAGCAAAATCTAAAAAGAAAATGGAAAATCTAGAAAAAAGATAAAATCTAAAAATAGAAAAAAGATAAAATCTAAAAATAAAAGACCTAAAAAGAAAAATAAAAGTCCTAAAATAAAAATCCTATAAAGAAAAGAAAATCCTATGTTAGTAAACCCTCCCCCACACTTATTTCATGCATTGTCCTCAATGCATTATGGTAAATGTATGCATGAAATAGGTAAGAGGTAGGAAAAATTATTTACAAGGAATATACAAATGTAACTCTCACCTGGGTTTTTGGTCGCTTCCCTCTGGCCCGTTTCCCATCGTTCCAATGTGTTTTCTTTCGTGAGCTCCATTGGGAAACGGTCTGAATTATTTTTACCCTAGGTGATTCCAGTTTCAATTTGTTGTTATGTTCATTCATACTCTTTCCACCACATCGTTCACAAACAAAGTCCTTATCACCACTCTCACTCAGAATCTCATCACTTCCAGTGTTTAGAAATTTTAACTCCTCTCCATATAATTCTTCAAAGCTCAAGTCAACATCCGGCAGTGGACAATTAGCTAACTTACCCCGAGTTGACTCATCTAAGCACATAATCTCATCAGCAAACAAGTCTTCAAATGATATATCAATTGGAGGTTCAAATACAGTCTCAGTTGGCTCATTGAAAGTGAAAGTATCCAAATCAACTTTCCCCGTTTGAAAGGGTACTCGGATAAGAGAATCACAAGGTTGTGACTCATCTTTTGGATCTTCACCTTCCTCCTCACAATTGTTACTAATGAAATTAACCTCAAATGTTTGATCTTTTGTTTTGTGAGGCTGTGTGTGGAAGACATTGTGTTCATGTGTCATGTTACCAAAAGTCAACCTCATTGATCCATTCCGGCAATTAATGATTGCATTTGCAGTAGCCAGGAATGGTCGACCCAGAATGACAGGAATTTGTGCCCTTTGATTTGAATTTGATACTGGTTTTGTTTCAAGGACAACAAAGTCAACTGGATAAAAGAATTCTCCAACTTTGACCAGGACATCTTGAATTACCCCCTTTGGTTTAGTAACAGAGCGGTCAGCCAATTGAATGGTCATTTGGGTCGGGAGAAGATCACCTAACCCCAATTGTTGGTACACAGAGAAAGGCAGGAGATTGATACTGGCCCCCAAATCAAGAAGTGCCCTATTTATTGTAGTCTGTCCTATGATGCATGAAATGGTGGGGCTCCCTGGGTCTTTATACTTAACAGGAATTGGACCAGTGAGCAGCTCATTGATGGATGATGCAAGGAAGACTTTTTTAGGGACTTGGGTCTTCCTCTTCTTGGTGCACATTTCCTTCAAAAATTTGGCATATGATGGCACTTGTTGAATGGCATCAAGAAGAGGGACATTGATTTGGACCTTATTGAATGTTTCTTTTATTTTCTCCATGTGAGCATTTGACTTGTTATTTAAAAGCCTATTTGGATATGGTACTCTAGGCTTATAAGGTTGCTCATCTACCTTTTCTTTCCCTTTGGCTTTGGAAGTGGATGGCTCTGTACTAGAGGATGGGTTGTCAAAAGTTGGTGACATTGGGACATGAGGAGTTTGCTTTGGTACTGGATGAGATTGTGGACTAGAAACCTTATTGTCAACTTGTTTACCAGATCTCAGGGTATGAATGGCATGACAGTGACTGGGTCCTGAATTTTCAACTTTGGGATTTAGCAATGGCTGGCTTAAGAACAGTCCTTTTTGATTCTCAGCCAATTGCTTGATCTGGACCTTCATTTCATTCAACTCCTGTTGCTGGTTCTTTGTTAAGGTTTCTATCATTTGTTTCAACTCAGATATTTCAGAATTATTTTGGGGTGGATGTTGAGGATATGGAGATTGGAACTGTGATTGGTAATATGGTGGTGGGTTCTGATAAGACTGATATGACTGTGGTGGACTTTGAGATGGATGAACATACAGTGAATTCTGATCGAAACTGGATGGATGAAACTGAGCATTGTACAGATGTGGAAATGGTGGCATATGATGCTCAGTACCAGACTGACTCCATGGAAAATTTGGATGGTTCTGCCATCCTGAATTGTAAGTATTGGAGTATGGATGATGATTGGGTCTGGTCAATACTGCATTCATGTTCTCCTGAAATGGGGGCTGATACAATGGACACTCCTCAACAACATGGCTAAGGTCTTGACAGTTGGTGCAACCTGGTCTAATCAAAGGCAATGGGTTGACCTGGTTGACCACAGAATTCCCTTTTGACTCAAGCAACTCTATCCTCTTCATTAATTGTGTGATCTTGGTTTCTGAAGCTAGAGAGGATTCTTTGGATTGTGTACCAGTTCTGGAAGTGGTGGAAGTGGATTTGTCAGGACAAGACTCCCACTGAATGGTTTTCTCAGCTAGGGTTTCAAAGAGATCCCACCCCTGATGTTCATCTTTTTTCAGGAATTCCCCTTGGCACAAGGATTCTAAAAGTGTTTTCGTTTGGTAATCTAATCCATCATAGATAATCTGGCATAGCCGCCATTTCTCTATGCCGTGATGGGGACACAGGGCAAGAAGGTCTTTGAAACGCTCAAGATACTTCCAGAAAGGCTCATTTGTTTCCTGCTTGAATTGCATTATGTTTTTTCTCATGAGGGCTGTTTGTGGATAGAATAGAATTTCCTAAGAAAGACCTTAACAAAATCATCCCATGAAGATATGGAACTGACAGGAAGACTATAAAGCCATTTCTTAGCTAAATCCTTAAGTGCAAACGGTATGAACCGTAACCTAACAGCATCCTCAGAAAGTTGGGATATTCTCATCATTTGGCATACCTCTTCAAACTCACGAATAAAGAGGTACGCGTCCTCAGACTCAAGACCATGGAAGTGGGGAAGTGTACTAATGAATTGTGGTTTCAGCTCAAAGTTGTTTCCATTAGGCTCGGGGAGAAGAATGCATGAAGGAATGGAGGTGCGAATCGGATAAAATCGATCTTGAAGTGAGACGTTGTTGGTCATGATGAAGTGGTTGTGTATGTGCAAGTGTAGAATTAGGATCACAAAACCACTATCGTATATACAATCACAAACAACGTGCACCGATCACACCAGCGAAAAAAGAAAAATAACAAACAACAAAAGAAAAATCAATCCAAACTTGTCTAGGGTTTCTGGTCCTAGATGACTCCTAAATAGACTGTCCACAGGAGGTTTAGTGTAGACCTTGACTATAAGCAAATCAGCCAGGGAAGGGTAAAGTTGGTGGGAGGTTTTCCGTCCGGAGACGTTCCTTAATTAAGTAACCAGCAACCTTCGGGCTTTCGGCCCTCAACCCCTTTCCTAGACACCGATTTTACAGAAGTCAATTTCCAACACTTTTCCCCCTTAGGATAATCTCCTAAGTGAGTCCGGATGTCCCTAGGGCCAACGTCTATCAAATTTTATTTACAAGCTTAGGATTGTGAGTACGTGGGGAAAATGATTTCCGGGCTAAGGAAAGGGTAATGACCTCCCCCACCTTATGTTATTTACAGGAATTGCCCTTAGAATTAATTGTGCAAGTGTACGACGAAAGATAACTAGGGTACACTCAAAGCATGAAAATCAAGCAAGAGTTTGTCCTAGTCTATATGCAATGAATCACGTACCTTGTCCCACGCACTCTTCAACAGTAAATTTAAAGTAATTGAAAGACACGTGCCTATAATGCAAGATGTCTAACAATTTTTTTAGCAATTATCAACCAATTTCTTACTGTTGAATTAATTAACAGGACTATAGTGAAGTATACAGGAAATGAAGTATATAGGCAGCAGTATCTTGCAGAGCAGAAGCCCCTGCAAAAATTTTGTAAGTAGTGAACTCTAAAGTGCCGCGTTCCCACGGCAATTCTTGTGGATCCGCGGCACAATAGAGGGATCCTGGGCTCTGCTTTCTTGAGCAGAGGCCCAGGTCCACTTATATGATTCTGCTGTGCAAATATTTCTGAATCTTCAACCTGTACCTGCAACAGAGAAGATATATCGTTTAGTTTCTCACTTTTAAAAATACCGTCGCTCTCCCCGGCAACGGCGCCAAAAATTGATAAGACTTGAAAGGGGTAGTATGAAGTATAGCACAAGTATTATGTAAAAGAGAAAGGTTTAGAATCAACCTCGGTGCTTGTTTACTCCACAAATGTATGTAAGATGTTCAATATACCCTTTCTTATCTCCGCTATAGCCTAGGGCTATACCGAGTCGGATCTCAGGGAGAGCTAGCGATAGAAGCTTTCACGATACTAGTGAGAAGAGGAAACGAGAACTCTTCTATGTTTCAAAAGAATAAAGAATCAAAAGAAAAACAAATCAAAGAATTGGTGGCTATGTTCATGGTGGAAATTGGGAGAAATCAAGATTGAGATGGATTTGAACTAACAACTAAAAAGAAAGTAAAATCAAGAAAACTTTGAATGAAAGAAATCCATGACTAGCTAACCTTAACTACCTTGTTAAACTAACTAAACTCCGTGATAGTGATGCGTGCCTCATGTTGATTCATCGGCATGTATTTGTCTTGCTTGTGGTCTAATTACTTTCCCACTTGGATGATGGGGATTCATTCTTGGACTTGTCTTGTAGCCTCCATAGATGGTCATCGGCCTACAAATGGACTTTCACTAATGGAATCAAAAGAGCTACACTCAAGTGATGCAAATGAAAAAACATACAACATTCACTAATGGAAGTAGTGAAGTTATACATCAAATAGCATATTGGTGCTTCCATCTCCATGTTCCATCAAGGCACTAGTTCGAAGACTAGGCTCCAAGTGAGGCACACATGAATCATATGGAGAATTACAACAAAATTCTTGCCAAGAAATGAAACAAAAACCCATCGGAGAAGAGAAGATCATACAAATTGCAAGATGAAGTAAGGCAATCACCCATGAGTTAGAAGTTAGCAAGGTAGTAGTTAGCTAGTACATGGAACAAGAAATTAGCTACTAGACATTACAAAAGCAAAGCAAAGCATGATTGAATTGCTAGAAATTAACAAAGCAAGTAACAAAGCAAAATAAAAGCAAGTGAAGAAGACAAACTAGAATCAAGCTCAAGTAGATATGTAGAGAATGGATCAATCCTTGTATAGCTCCAAGTTGTCACTCCTTGTTGATACAAGCTCTCTCTCTCATACAAATCTCTCTTGCAATGAAATCTAGGGAGGAGAAGATCCTAGAGAGAACTAAAAATCCTAAACAAAACCTAACAAAATTACAATCTATTCACTAATCTCTCTCTCTTCTCTGATCAGTCTTTGCTCGCAGGTCCAAGTGAGGTATTTATAGGAGAACTGAGAAGCTTCTGGAGATAAGGTGGTTGCCACAAAATCCGGGGATCCAACGGCCCTAGATTGCCGCGCCCTGCCGCGCGTCCGCGGCCTAACTGAATCCGTTCAGCAACGGATTTCTGTTGCTGAGTGGTTACGGGGTTGTTGGCCACGTGGACATTCTAGAATATCTGTTGGTTGAGCGAATCTCTCTGGATCTTGGGTTTAGATTTGGCTTTATCCTTAAGCTTGGATTAATCACTTAATTAGTGGTAATTAAGTGATTATTTGAAAATCTCTCTCTTAAATGTGTACCTGCAAATATGTAGAGAAGAGGATTAAAATTCATATATTTATTTGTAATATGCATGGGGATTATGATATAAAATATGCAATATTGGATACTAATCACGGCAAAATGCCGCGTTTCCGTGGCTTTCCTTGGGCGGCACGTGCGGCGCTGCCTGCTGCGTGCTGCGCTGTTGTCCCCCTGTTGGCTAACGTTCCTGATTTTGACAGAGTCAGCTCTCTAGGTCAATAGCTATCTTTTAAGCCTTTTAATCACCAAATAATGGTGATTTAGACCTTCTTCTTCATTTACCCACCATGGACCTAGGATCAAGTAAGCAAGGATTTATTAGTAGAATTTTACATGAAATAAATATGAGAATGTGATGAAATTATGCAAAATTAGAGATTAATCACACCCCCACACTTATCTTTTTGCTCGTCCCCAGCAAAACAAAAATAAGAAAATTATTATACCACTTTCACAGGTAACGCGATTGCACTGAGCATGTGCAACAAGCCTTTAAACCTCTAAATTTCCCCTAGAGGAGGAGTGTTGTCTCCTGAGGGTTTTCAGCGGATTGCACCCACAAAATCCAGTAAGTAAAGAAGTTGGTTGTTTTTAGAAAGAAATATATATATATATATGTGTGTGTATATATATATATATATATATATATATATATATATATAAATTTTTTTAATATATATATATATATATATATATATATATATATATATATATATATGAAAAAGAACTTTCAATCATCTAAATAAAAATGACCGAATGATGTAGGAATTAGGTTTAACCGTCATAAGTCCTCTTATACTTTAGCCTTCATAAAAGAAAAAATTATGGTTTTTTTCTTTAAATTTAGAAAGGATCTTTTACTTCTAAATCATTCTTTTATTTTGCTTTAGATAGATATGCATAATGTGTAAGTGTGATGTGCTTGGGATTTTTTCAACTTAACTTTGAATATTATTTTATTAATATTTACTTATTATTCCTGGTTCCATTAGGCTTTCTACTTCACTTATGTAGCACATATCAAACCGATGACTCCCAAACTAGATGGTCTTAGGGCACCAGGCGAAAAAACACCCTTCAGGTCAAATATGTAAGTGGAGTAGGCCACGAAATCAAGATTTATTTATATATAACAATTTTTTTGGCGTGAGTAATTATGCTTCTTGAGGCATAATTATCCAGCTTTTTTTTTTTTCAAGAGTTGTGTCTCTAAATCCCAAGCATGTGTGTGAATTATACATATTCTACTAAGGCTAAATAAAAGGTATGAGTTATTTTCTTATCCTTTCTAACTCTTTAGTCAAACCAATCTTTCTTATTTACTTAGGCAAAAATAAAGATTTATTACTAAGGTTCCCGTAATTCCTACAATCTTTTGGTATTTTTATAAAGAGTATGAAATTTCTTTTCAATCTGAGATTTTTTTTTTTAAAAGAAGAAAGAAAGAAGAAAAAGAAAAAGAAAAAGTATTAGCACCCCCCCACACCTATCTAATGCATTGTCCTCAATGAATGCGATGGAAATGCAAATGCAATAAATAGGGGGAAGGAATGATGTTACCGTCTTCGGGGACTCGGGCCGGCCAAGTGCGAATAAGCGAAAGAATGTACACGGGGTAAGCATATAAACAATTTTTTTTTTTTTAGGGTTAGGTGTATGACGGGGTAAAAAGAGTCAGCACACTATCATCTAGAATCATCGGCTCAGTGGTCAAGAAGGGCTTCAGTCATTGCCCATTCACTTTAATTCTGTGTTATTTTTAGGGTCTGCAATGAGCACAGCACCGTGTGGGAAAACAGTGCGCACAATGAATAGTCCTGACCAACGAGTTTTCAGCTTCCCCGCGAAAATATGAAGCCTAGAGTTGTACAGCAGAACCCTATCTCCCGGTGCAAAGGTTTTCCGGGTTATGATTTGGTCATGAAAAAGTTTGGTCCTGCTCTTGATGATTCGTGCATTCTCATAAGCTTCATTCCGTATCTCCTCTAATTTTGAAATCTGCAGTTTTCTAAGTTCACCGGCCTTGGTCAAATCAAAATTGAGTTGCTTAATTGCCCAGAGGGCCCGGTGTTCTAATTCTATTGGCAGATGACAGGCTTTTTCAAACACGATTCTATAAGGAGACATCCCCAGAACTGTCTTAAATGCGGTGCGGTAAGCCCACAATGCATCATTGAGCTTAACCGACCAATCCTTTCGATTTTGTCCGACAGTCTTTTCTAGAATGAGCTTGATCTGTCGGTTGATGACTTCAACTTGCCCATTTGTCTGGGGATGATACAGAGTCGATAACTTGTGATTTATGGAATATTTTCGCATCAGAGCTTCAAAAACTCTGTTGCAAAAATGCGATCCATTATCACTAATTATCGCTTTAGGGGTGCCAAACCGGGAGAAGATGTTTTCTTTGAGAAATTTGACAACTATTTTGTTGTCATTTGTCCTAGTTGGCACAGCTTCTACCCACTTAGAGACATAATCTACAGCAATCAAAATGAATTGGTTGCCGAAGGAGTTGGGGAATGGCCCCATGAAATCGATACCCCAAACATCAAAAATTTCAACTTCAAGGATCGAGTTCAGGGGCATCATGTCTCTTCTAGAAATTTTCCTGATCTTCTGACAGTTTGCACATGACTTGCAAAAATAATATGAGTCTTTAAACAAAGTGGGCCAGTAGAACCCACTTTGTAGAACCTTCTCGGCAGTCTTGCGGGGACCGAAGTGTCCTCCGCATGCAAGGTCATGGAAAAAGCTGAGCACACTCCTTTGTTCCTCCTCGGGTATGCATCGTCTAATTATGTATGCATCGTCTAATTATTTGGTCGGACAATACTTAAAAAGATACGGTTCTTCCTAGAAGAAGTACCGTACTTGGGCAAAGAAGCGGTATTGGTCTTGCTTTGTCCAGTCAGCGGGTAATTGTCCTATGGCCAGGTAATTAACGATGTCAGCATACCAGGGTTCCTTAAGAATGGCTAGGATGTGCTCATCAGGGAAATCCTCATTGATCGGAGCTTGGATGGTTGGTGCATTCGGAATTCGTGAAAGATGATCAGCAACCACATTTTCTATACCTCTTTTATCCCGAATTTCTAAGTCAAATTCTTGCAGCAAAAGGATCCACCGAATCAGTCGGGTTTTTGCGTCCTTCTTGGTCATGAGGTATTTCAGAGCTGAGTGATCCATAAAAATCACCGTTTTTTAGCCTAACAAGTAGGGCCGGAATTTTTTTAACGCAAAGACAACGGCCAAGAATTCCTTCTCAGTCGTTGTATAGTTCTGTTGGGCGTCATTCAAGGTCCTACTCAAATAGTAAATCACGTGCTGCTTATTATCGATGCGCTATCCTAGAACAGCGTCAATAGCAGAATCAGATGCATCACACGTGATTTCGAATGGCTGGGCCCAATTAGGAGCAAAAATGATAGGTGCAGAAATCAGTTCTTGCTTAAGCTTCCCCCATGACTTGAAACATTCATCGTTGAAATCAAAGGGCACGTCCTTAGCGTGCAGGTTAGTTAAGGGCCTCGCGATTTTGCTAAAGTCCTTAATGAACCGTCGGTAGAACCCAGCATGCCCTAAAAAGGATCTAATATCCTTGATGCTTTTGGGGGGTGGAAGCTTAGCAATCACTTCTACCTTAGCCTTATCTACTTCTATGCCTCTCCTCGAAATCTCATGGCCCAAGACAATCCCCTGCCTCACCATAAAGTGACATTTTTCCCAGTTTAGAGTTAGGTTCTTCTCAATGCATCTTTGTAGCACTAACTCTAAGTGATGAAGACACTGATCAAATGAATCTCCATAGATGGAGAAGTCATCCATGAAAATCTCAAGAAAACGTTCCACCATATCAGAGAATAAACTAAGCATGCACCGTTGGAACGTTGCAGGAGCATTGCACAATCCAAAAGGCATGCGCCGATAAGCAAAGGTTCCGAACGGGCAGGTGAACGTCGTCTTTTCCTGGTCTTCTGTAGCAATGGGGATTTGATTGTATCCTGAGTACCCATCCAGAAAGCAGTAGTACTCATGTCCAGCCAAACGCTCAAGCATTTGGTCGATGAATGGTAGCGGGAAGTGGTCTTTACGGGTAGCAGCATTCAACTTCCTGTAGTCGATACAAACACGAACCTTGGTAGACAGTCTTGTTTGTACCAACTCTTTTTCCTCATTTTCTACTACCGTAAAGCCAGCCTTCTTTGGGACCGCATGAACAGGGCTAACCCATTGGCTATCAGAAATGGGATAGATGATCCCATTATCTAATAGTTTCAAAATTTCAGCCTTCACTGCCTCTTGCATGAGAGGGTTAAGCCTGCGTTGTGGGTCCCTCCTAGGGGTTACTTCATCAACTAAATGGATTCTATGTTGTACTATGGCTGGACTTAATCCCTTGATGTCCTTCATTGTCCATCCAATGGCTTCCCTATGTCTTTTCAGAATAGACATTAAGCTGTCCTCTTGTTGCTCAGTCAGGTTAGATGCTATGATGACTGGCAAGGTGTCCTTTCCGCCCAGGTAGGCGTACTTGAGGTGTTCAGGCAGGACTTTTAGCTCTAGGGAAGGTGTTGCTTCATTGGAGGCAATCTCTGGGCTTTCAATCCTAGGATAGGGTACACTGGGGCTTGATGCCCAATCCACTGCTGAATCTATGATCTGATCTAAATTAAAATCCTCAGCCTCCAGATCAAACTCTGCCTCAGTTTCTGTCTCCATGTCGTCCTCATGCTCACTGGTTAAGTTTTCAATAGAATTGACCTCAAACGTCTGATCATTGATATCCCAGGGTTGTCTTTCAAGATTGAAGACATTGACTTCCTTCGTCATGTCTCCAAAGTCAATCGCATGGACCCGTTCCTACAGTTAATTATGGCATTGGCTGTAGTAAGGAATGGGCGCCCTAAAATGACGGGAGTTTGAGACCTAAGATTGGACACAGGTTGGGTCTCAAGCACAATGAAGTCAACGGGGTAAATGAAATCCCCGACCCGGATGAGAACATCTGTGATTTCCCCCTTTGGGATCTTCACAGATCGGTCAGCTAGCTGGATAATGACTCGAGTTGGGCTTAGCTCACCCAACGCAAGTTGCTGGTATACAGAGAGAGGTAGCAAGTTGATACTTGCTCCCAGGTCAAGAAGCGCTCTACTGATTTCGGTCTGTCCTATAGTGCAGGAAATGGTGGGACATCCAGGATCCTTATATTTCACCGGAATGGGACCAGACAGAATTTCGCTTATGTTAGTGGCCAAGAACACTTTCTTGGGCACATTGGTCTTTCTCTTCTTAGTACACATATCCTTCAGAAATTTGGCATAAGCCGGGACTTGTTGGATAGCGTCAAGAAGTGGCACATTCATTTTAACCTGGTTGAACATCTCTAGCATTTTCTCCATGTGCATATTTTTATTATTGTTCCTAAGCCTATTGGGAAAGGGTGCTACAGGCTTATGAACTTGTTCAGCAGCTTTGTCCTCGTCAGATTTTTGTGGAACGGATTGGGAGGAACTAGCAGAGGTGGAGGCCTGAGTGGGATCTGGATGGACTGGACTCTTCTGTTGGTAGACCTGGTTGTCTACCTTCTTTCCAGATCGCAGTATGTGAACAGCATTACAGTGGTTAATCGATGGATCTTGAATCTCATAAGTTTGGTTGGAGGTTTTGGGTTCACTAGCGGCTGACTAGGCAAAGTTCCTTTGGGTCTTTCACTTAGGGAGCTAGCTAGCTGGCTCATTTGCATTTCCAACCTTGATATGGCCTGTGAATGGTTGTTCAAAGTTTGTCCCTAATTCTGCATGAAAGCGGCTTGGGACTTAATGAAAGCCTCTATACTCTCCTCCAATTTACTGATCTTCTTTTCCATTGGAGAGCTTTGGGAGGAGGAAGAAGGGGCTTGACTGGGAAAAGATGGTGGAAGAGCAGGGTGGTGAAAGTTGTTGGAAAAATTAGGCTTGGGAGGATTATTTTGGGCCCAGAAGAAATTTGGGTGATTCCTCCAGCTGGGATTGTAGGTCTGCGAGTAGAGGTTGTGAGGCGGCCGTGAGTAAGCCGCGTTCATGTGTTCTGGTGGCATTTGTTGGGCATGGAAAACAGGGCACTCTTCAAAGGCATGGTTCGGTGCCTGACAATATGAACAACCCGGATTGTGAATTGGTGGTGGGTTGATCTGGTTGACACTAGCAGGCTCTTTTGTTTCCAGAGCCTCTATCCTTCTCATCAGGGTAGCAATCTTAGCCTCGGCAGCTATGGATGATTCTAGGGATAGGAGCCCTCCTCTTGAAGCTATAGATTGTGAATTCCTAGGTTTTTCCGAGGCTGGCTCCATTGCAGGGTTTTCTCCGCTAAATCCTCAAACAAATCCCAACCCTGATTCTCATCCTTCTGCAAGAACCCTCCCTGACACATCGTTTCTAACAGGGTCTTAGTCTGATAATCTAGACCATCGTAGAGAATCTGACACTGACGCCATTTCTCCACGCCATGATGAGGGCACTGAGCGAGGAGATCTTTGAATCGCTCAAAGTATCTCCAAAATGGTTCGCTCGGGTCTTGCTTAAACTGCATGATGTTCTTCCTAATGAGGGCAGTTTTGTGAATTGGGTAAAATTTCTTCAAGAAAGCCTTGACAAAATCATCCCACGTCGTGACTGAATCTGCTGCCAAACTGTACAAGCACTTCTTAGCTAGGTCCTTTAGGGAAAAAGGGATGAAATGTAACCTAACGGCATCGTCTCCTAGCTGGGGTATTCGCATCATAAGGCATACTTCTTCAAATTCCCTAACAAAGAAGTATGCGTCCTCTGATTCTAAACCATGAAATTTGGGAAGAGTGTTAATGAATTGGGGCTTTAACTCAAAGTTATTTCCGTTTGCTTCAGGAAGTTTTATGCAAGATGGAAGCGAAGTTCTGATCGGGTAAAATCTATCCTGAAGTGACGCCATCACCGGTTCTGGATGCAAAGGTAGAGAAGTGTTTCTTGTTAATCTGGAAGTTGAAGGATCTCTCACCCACTCTTGCATTCAGCACACCACAACCAACGTGAAAACAGCAAACAATCGAAAAGAATAAAAAACAAACAAAAGAAATCAAAAACAACCACAAGCCTTAGTCTAAGGTACCTGGACCTAGATGACTCCTAACTGGTCGATTCTCCGGGGAAGGTTGTTGCAGGAACTTGACTACAAGCTAATCGGCTAGGAAAGGGCAAAGCTCGGGGGGAGGTATCCGGACGGAGCCACGGGCCTAATTATGCCAAACCACGGAGCTTTCGAGGCTTTACCTCTAAATCCACTTTCCTTAGACACCGATTTTGCAGGAGTAAAGTTCTTACAATTTCCAACCTCGGTTGATCTCTTAGTGAGTCCGAGATGTCCCTAGGGCCAACGTCTATTGATTTTTAGTTAAGGCTTGAAAAAATGTGAGTGTACTTGGAGATGATTTTTGGGCTAAAGAAGGGTGATGAAATACCCACCTTATCTTGTTTATTTGGGTTTTGCCCTTAAAGTCAATTGTGCAAGTGTACAGTTTATTCACAATAAGGTAACACTCAAAGCGGTAAATCACTTCAGAATGTTGGTCCTATTCTATATGAATGCACACGTACTTTGTCTCCAGCACTCTTCAACAGAAATTGAAATGAATTGAAATAGACACGTGCCCTAAATGCAAAAGTCGAATCCAATTTTCAATTAAGCAACAAGTAAACTTCTGTTGAGTTTATTACACATGCATAGAGTGAAGCATTCAAGGAAACTAAAAAAAATTAGAAAGCAATTTTTTTTTTAGCGGCTTTCGGCAACCCTGCAAACGAGTAGGTTAGTACTTCAATCGGAAAAACTCGTTTTTACACGAATTTTCCGAGGGCAAATAAATCCTCGCGCAATGTCCTTGGCCACCTCTTTTGCTTTCCTTGAAAGTGAGCTCCTTGGTACTCCTACACAAAAAGAAAAAGAACAATCTTTAGTAGTGAACAATAAAGCCGTTCCCTCCCCGGCAACGGCGCCAAAATTTGATCGGCAAAAAGCAAGCACAAGAAAAGTAGAAAGAGAGTGGGTTGAAGTTACTGCTTTTGCGATTCTTCCATAGTAGCGAAGTGGCTATACGGGTCGTATCCACAAGGAGGGAGAGCGATGGAAGCTTGATGCGGCTTTTATGTTCAAGAAAAGAGAATGTTCTTTGTTTCCAAATAAAGAATTTAAAGAGTGAAAACAAGTTGTTTCAAGAATTGTTGGAAAATGTTTTGGTAGTTTGTAAAAGTGAATTTTTCTTAGTTGTAAAAACGCATGGCTAACCTTCTACTAATTGCTCCCACTAATGCCTAACTTTTTGAAGATGTGCCTCACGATGGATCATAGGCAAGCTTACCCCTGATGCAATGGAACTATTCATGTGGAAATCGAGTGAAAGTTCTTCCTATAACTTTGCTTTACACGGCAAAAACTCGGACATTACCATATCAAGATCCATTAGAAGGCAAGAATACGGGAAGACACGAGTGCACTAATGGTATCGGCAAAGTTAAAAGGAAAGTCTCTAACTTACAACAACAAGCAAAGTACAAAACTTATAGATCATCAAAACTATTTAAGTATGAAATATAAGAAGGTAAATACTTGTAGGTAAGTTAGAGTTAGAACCCTCGTCTTAAGATGCCATAGCTCTCGTTTGCACAAGGCTTGTTGACACTATTGACTCATGCGGGTTATCGATTAAGTAGTTAAAGATTAGGGGGTTAGTAGTTAGTTAGCCATGCTATGGAGGAGTTAGTTACACATGGTAAAGAAAAGAACAACAAAAAAAAGAGATAAAGAGAAGGAGTTACACTAAAGCAAGAATGTAAAAGCAAATGTAAAGACAAGTAAATGGAAAGAAGAAAGAGAAGTAGTACTTGTATTTATCTTGTCACCCTTCCAAATACAACTCCTTACAAACTCTCACTTTCACTTTAATGGCTAAAACCTAAACCTAGAAGAAGAACAACAACTACAAAACCTAAAAAAAAGATTACAAATTTCTCTCCAACTCTCTGGACCCTCCTTTCTGCAAACCCCAGAGGACTATTTATAGGCACCAACGAAGAGGGGGGGCAGGGGCCAAGACGTGACCCCAAACGGCACGCGCGACACGGCGATATGGCCGCAGAAACGCGGCATTTGCCGCGTTTCCGCGGCAATGCTTTTGCGGCGCGCGCAGCGCCGCCTGGTTGTTCCCCTGTCGGCTGGATCTCTTGGTTTCTGCTTTGGCCGCGTTTTCGCGACAAAATGCCACGTTTCCGCGGCTTTCCTTGGGCGGCACATGCGGCGCCGCCTGCTGCGTGCTGCGCTGTTATCCCCCTGTTGGCTAACGCTCCTGATTTTGACAGAGTCAGCTCTCTAGGTCAATAGCTATCTTTTAAGCCTTTTAATCACCAAATAATGGTGATTTAGACCTTCTTCTTCATTTACCCACCATGGACCTAGGATCAAGCAAGCAAGGATTTATTAGTAGAATTTTACATGAAATAAATATGAAAATGTGATGAAAATTATGCAAAATTAGAGATTAATCAATCCGTCTTTGGATCAACCATCGAGGTTCCAGATATTGAAAAATTCTCCAGTTTTAGGCTTGCTCTACTATTGCGTCGGCGTTTGTCACGCCCCGATTATTAATTAAAAATCTCGGAGTCAGTCCGCGACACCGATCGACCCCGAATTGAGATTCTTCTCCAATAATTTCCAAAAAATTCCAAAATTCTAGAAAAATTTAAAATATTGGGAAATAATATCTTGAGCTGAAATGACCTCAATCTGACTACCAGGATAATTAAATCAATATCAAATACTAGTATTAACATACGTAACCGAGGGTTACAATCCTACCCACCTTATAAAAAGAATTTCGTCCTTAAAATTCAGCCAGGCATCGACATATAAATCAAAGCTGCATCTGTATGAGTTAGGATTGTCCCAAATTCGTAGTCGTGTCAATATGATATAATTCAATTCCAAGTCAACCATGAGTCATGATCCAACATATTCATCTGCCAAGAGTATCACCATAAGTCCGGGAATCAAACTGACTTTATAGAGTTCATAATCAGTCTTATAACTTTTGTCTCCCAATCCTCGAGTGCATGTCTTATATAGGTTCACAGTATCACAGCAACATATATCTCAGATCATACCGTCACTATTGAAAAATCATCAGTTTAAGCAGCAGTCACTAATGGAAATTTTCAAGATCAAATATTAACAATCAGTAATTATAAGTCCTTGAAAAATGCGCAATGATATTAATTAGTTTTTGTCTCAATCCCTCAATATATCATTTCAAATTGATCATTATAATCTTGATTTAATATTTCTGCTTCAGATCCTCAAAGTTGAGTTTTAAATTCATTGTTTTTCATAAGATTCAGATATATCTATTTCCTCCTTTCATCTATGATTCTCAAACAGAAGATCACAAAATTATCAAGGTATTCCAATTACAATATTCTTAAGAGTCGTAGGATTAACTCAAAAATCTCAAAATATGATAGATATTCTTAAAATGTTACTTAGATCTGAAAACTTCAAGATTCTAATCCTCAGAAACTAAATCCAAGCAATCTGATCCAAGGTATAGTCATATTTTACCAAAGGCAATGATTCCATTTATTGATCTGATTATCACTCCAAGATCCATGCCCTAAATCCAATATGTACAGATGTGATTTGATCATTATTTAATTCAGGCATGATTATTATCTTAAGTCCACCATCTTACTATGATTCCCTTGTAGACATGTATCTCAAAAGTTTCAGATCAAATTCCTCATAAAATGAACTGCCAGGTAATTCAACAAAGATCCTCTCAATTATTCTTCTTTGTCCAAAAGATCAGGTTAAATCCTCAATATATCTATCATCAATCTAAACCAAGAATAGTCTAACCAGACAGATCAAGCGGGACGGACTAGGTATGAAGACTACATGGATGGAAGAGTCACATCAGGGTGACAGTTCAAGGGTTTCCGAGGATCGATTGTCAAGTATGGAGTCAGAGAAGGGAGTCAATGACTGTTTACTCAGATAATTTCGTGGATGATTATCATATATGTTTCCTGATTGCATATATGACATATAACTAAACTGGCTCTGATACCAACTAAACCATGTCACACCCCGATTATTAATTAAAAATCCCGGAGTCAGTCCGCGACACCGATCGACCCCGAAATGAGATTCTTCTCCAATATTTTCAAAAAAATTCAAAATTCTAGAAAAATTCAAAATAATGGGAAATAATATCTTGAGTTGAAATGACCTCAATCTGACTATCAGGATAATTAAATTAATATCAAATACCAGTATTGACATACGTATATTGGGAACCGAGGGTTACAGCGTTGGGATATTCTGGAGGACAACAATTTTGAGCCTGGAGTTGATTATTGAGCCGCCTCAATGTCTCTTGTTCACAGATGGTATTCTCGGGGTTGAGAGCCGCCTGCTCCTAATCGAGATTTGACTTGTTTTGTCGCTCCTTCTTCTGCTCTTTTATGTCGGCCAGCATTTGAAGGAGCTGGTCTTCATGTTGCTGCGCTGGTTGGACACTGACGACTTCTCCCTGAGGCGAGGAGGAGCAATTATCTTCGGTGGTGTGCGGTTGATCGACGACAGGTGGGGGAATCGTGCCCCCAGTGGTGCTAATGGCATTGCCTTTAGACATTGCGCCATTGAAGGTGATGATTTGCTTCCTTGGGACCAACGACACTGTGGAAGAGGTTTTGGAGGAAGATTTTGTGATTTTTTTGGGGGGGGATCTTAAGTGTAGGGACTCAGATCTCAATGAAAGCACCAATTGGTGGTGATAATTTTTCTGTTGGCCCAAATTTTTATCACTCTAGTTCTGTTGATGATTAACTCATGTAGTATAGTACTAATGATCTTATGTTATTTTAGTTTCAGATTTTAATCAAGATCTTATTTCAGTGTCTAGCTTCTTTAAAAGATTCAAAATTAAAGTTTTGAAGCTAACACTTGTTGATTCAAAAATTCAAGCATAAAGAATACATCAAGAATTCAAGGAGTTTAACTCAAAAGAATCAAATTTGGATCAAGTCAAAATGAAGAAGAAGATCATTTCAAGAAGAAAAGACACTAGTTTGTAAGGATGTGTTTTAGATTTTTATAAAGTTTAGATTAGACTTGATTGTTCAAGTTTTCACTCACACACAAACAAGTTTGATATTGATTTTCAAGAACAAAAGTTTTTGAGCTCTGATTTAACTAGTTTGTGTTTTATTTTTATGAAAAGATAATATCAAAAACAAGTTCATATTGTTTCATGTGTGTATTAGGTTTTATCCATATACAATGGTGCTTCAATAAAATTTAAATAATTTTTTTTTGTATTTATACAAGTCTTAGAAAAAACTTGTTTTTCAATTTAAAGTTTAGTTTTTGAAATAATAATTTTAATATAGTTTTTATTTCAAAATAGTTTGACATCTCAAAACAAAGTGTTCACATGTTTATTATATGTCTTGATTTTTTTAATCCCACAAATTTGTGTCTCAATTGTATTTATAATAACTTATTTTTGTAGATTTTATAGAAATTTATTGTGTTTTAAAAAGAGTTTTTTAAAAGAACAAAAATTGTGTTTTGGCCTAGATCGGTCAACCGGGCGGTCGACCAGTGTTGTCACAAGCCACTGGCTTGTGTACACGAACAACCGAGCAGTCGACCAGACGTGCACACAAGCATTGGCTTGTATACGTAGTCGACCACGCGGTTTACCATCGGACAGCTGAGCTGGATGGTCGATCGATCGATCGCCAGTTATGCAAAGCAGAACTTTGCTCTAGACGATTGATCGAGCAGTCAACCACTGGCTCCAATAGTTAGTTTTCTAGCCGTTGGCGATCGACTGTACTGCTGCCAAAAGTAGAGGATTGTCTATAACGGCTATATTTTTGATTTTTCTGATTTCTTTTATTTCCAAATGGCTAGTATTTACTTTATTTGGGTTTAAACATGACTTTAATGATTGGGATTAATCTCTATTGGTCTCATCCCATTTACTAAAATAGAACCCATTGTACAGAGTTTTCCTCTAAGATTTTCAAGATTTCGAAGTTTAAAAATCTAAGTTTTTGTTTTTGAAAAAGATTTAAAAAATCAAGAAAACAAGTTTATGGGAGAAATTATTTTTGTGCTACAAATTCTTACATCTTCAAAGAAGTTTTCCCAATAATTTTCTTGAGCCTCCACTTTCAAATCTCTAAGTTTTTTCTCACACAAGCTTGAGCCAATCTCCTCTATCTACTCTATAAAAGTTTTGTTTGTGAGAGTTCATTGTTTGTGGTTAAGGAGATTGATCACCAAGTGTTCATCATTGTATTTGACGCGGTTGGAGGTTATGGCCTCGGAGTGAGCTTGTGGGCTCGTGATTGGAGGTGTTGCAACACCGAGTGAGGGACTTGCGAATTCAAGAGTTCTTAAGGAAACTTGTATTGTTGAGTGATCTTGCGGGATCATGCATAGTGAAATCCTTCATTGTGGTAAAGGCGAGGACGTAGAGCAGATGGCTCGACCTTAAAATAAATCCTTCGTATTATGATTGCTCATCATCTCTCTCTCCCTCCCTCCCTCTCTCTCTCAACTCAACTCTATTTACTCTAGCTTATATCTTGCTTGCAAATATTTTCCTATCTTTACATCCTTGATATAGTTTCATATGCTTACACTTTTTTGAATCAAGATATCAATTCAGTACCTCAACTCTTATCAAAGAGGAATCTTGAGGAGAAGTTCTAGAGCCCTTCACCGAGAATTCGGCTTCACTTCTTGGCCATCTTGTCATGTGTTAGTTTATATGTTTTTAAATTTCGAATTTAATTAACACATCACCTATTCACCCTCTCTACGTAATTTACAATTGGTATCAGAGCTTGATGCTCTTGATATTCGGTTGAACCACCTTAGAGTGATCCTTATTTTTGCTGATCACTATTTTTGCCACATACACATGGCCAATAGAACTATCCATTATCCACCCAAATTTGATGGACTTAACTTTCCAATTTGGAAAGTTAAGATGACCATTTTCTTGCAATCCCAAGGTAGCCGTGTGGCCAAGGCCATAACTAAACATTTTGTTTGTCTCGAGGGTGATGAGGACAAATGATCCAAAATTGCCATTAAGGAATATGGTGCCAACTCTAAAGCCCATTATGCACTGTTACGAGCTCTTGACGATGATGATATATTTAGAGTTATACATTGCACATCCGCATATCATATTTGGCAAGTTTTGATCATCACTCATGAAGGCACTACACAAGTGAAGAAAGCAAAGATTAATTTGCTTAATTTACAATATGAAAATTTTTATACGCTTGATGACGAACTATTAATGAGATGATTACTCGATTTATCAATATTACTAATGGATTTGTTTCTTTAGTTAAACCCATCTCCAATGACCAAAAGGTGCAGAAGATCATTAGAGCACTTTCTAAATCTTGGGAAGTCAAAGGTGCCACCTTAAAAGAGTTCAATGACAATGAGGAAATAGACTTTACCACTTTCATGGGAAACTTGAAGACCCATGAAATGGAGATGAAGGCAAGAGAAGATCGTGAGCCACAAAAAAAAAAAAAAAAACTAGTGTTGCACTCAAAGCATCCCCAAGATAGCACTAAAAGAAAGGCATCACCATATCAACTATCTCAGAGGATGATGAACAAGATGATGAAAAATTCATACTCCTTGTAAAGAACATGAGGATGATGTACCACAAGAGAGGCAACCAAAGAGAAAAATAGCAAGGAAGGGAAAAAAGACAATGAGATTAGGATACTGAATCCAAAAGAGAAGATGATTCCGCACATATGTGTTTTATGGTCCAAGGGGATGACCTACTTGAGGTAAACTCAAAATTCGATCTTGATGAAGATGATAAAGATAATCTTGCCATGTGCTATGAAGAACTATTTGAAGTAAATGATTAATGAAAAGAAAATTTTCAAATTGAAGAAGAAATTGATGTTTTATCTTCAAAACTTGACTTTTTTAAAGAAAAAGAAGCGATTTTGAAAGAAAATGATTCTTTGAAAAACCAAGTTGAGTTAATTTAAAAAAAAAAGAATTTTGTTTCTTGTACAAATATTGTTTCTTCTTCTATTGACAAAAAAGAGATTGTGTTTCTATGGTGTCCGATGTGATTGGTTAAACGATCGATCTTACATCGCAAATGAAAGTGCGCGTATCTAGATTGGGGGTGGAACTATCATCAACACAATAAACAAGCAGAGACAAATATTTTACGTGGAAACCCAAATTGGAAAAAATCAAAGGAGGATAGAGAATTCACTATATTTTTTTTGAGGCTACAGTGAACTCTGTAGTGTGTCTCTGTGTTTACAATTTCCTCGATCTTTTCAATCTGTCCCATCTTCAACAGTTTTTAGGGGTATAAATATCATGTAGCATTGTAGCCGATAGTGCGGATTCTTCAGATCTGCACGATTTGGGATCCTTTCATAACTGCTTAAATTGATGTGCTCGATTATTGGGATTGGCATGCCGAGATTTCCGTCAATATCCAATATTACCCCCACTGAAAAAGGAGAGTATTTAGAACGTGGGGATATCGTGACATCATAACCCCTATGCGATTCGGGAAATCCTGCTGCTGAGTTATGTTCAAAAGAGATGGGGAGAGGTCTGGTAGTTGTAGATGTCAGGAGAATGAAAGGGGTCTAAGGTACTCTCCTCGAGGTCGAATGTGAACTCGGGGCAAGGCCCATGACTCTCTCGTTGGGGTTAAAGGTGAGCCAATTGGTATGTCGAGTTTGTTGTCTGCTTGATGTGCCCCTGGTGCGACTAGGCATGTATCGCGATCTTGGAGAGCGATCAGATTCTGACAACCACAGATGCCCCCTTCTCTTGCGATTGCTAGAGTTTAGGAGGAAAATTGGAAGAGCGAAGTCGGTGGAAGCTTTTAAGTGGGATTCTAGATGGTCTTAGAACTTCTGGATTGGTAACTAATGTGTATCTTTAGGGCTTGATCTGGGGCCAGCTGGATTCCAAATTAGCGTCTTTTCGAATCTCTCTGTATCATCGACCTACTAGAAGTGGTAGGTTGCTTATTTGGGAGTCATCTCTTGGATGTTGTCGTGGACATTATGGCGAAAAGAGTATCTGGTTTAATTTCAAAAATCAAACATAAACATGTGATAGATCTTGTATTACTCTAATAATATGTAACCAAGTTTGTAATTGGATGGATGTAATCAGAAAATTGTAATAAAAATAGTAAATTTTTTAAATGGTAGGATTATTTGGATCTTGCCTGATTGTTTTGTCATTACTTTTATTTGGGGTTGGATGTCTGCTCAGAGATTTTGATTTGACTCTGAGATGTTGACCAGCCCTTAGGGGGTCTTGTCTTGGAAGTGTTCTAGAATGATAGAGAAGGATGGTGCAATTCATGAGTGGATGAAATCCCATCTACGTTACCTTTAAGTAATTCCTACGATAGGGGGAAATCCTGACTACAGAGTCAGGTTCGCATCTACTTCTGAACAGGCGATGTATCGTCTGCGGAGCTACGCTGTCGGGGGTACAGAGAAGGTAAAATCCCTATGGCATAGCTTAGACCCTGAGTGGGGGTAAATCCCATTGTGGAGTGACTGGAGTGCTTGTAGGATGGCCTGTTGTCGCTTCTGAGTGGGGTTAATCCCGTCTCGGGGCGCATAGACAGAGAATTGGATGTGACAGTTAAGATGTGCACACATAAGCATACAATTAAACATTTAAGTATAAGTGCTAATGCAGTGCTTAATAGTTAGACAAAGTTGAAAGCATGATACATGTCACTTCTATCCTCGGGGAGGCGATCGAAGTACGCCCACACGGGGCTGCTACATCAATGGGATAATCCAATTAAAGAAACCCTTATGAGTATACCTAGACACATGTGGTCGTATCCTCATTGGGACCTATATAAGAATTGCCTGAAGTGGGCTCAACCCAATGACAGATTGGATGCATTTCTTGATAGGGGTCCCTACCCAAGGTAACGATCTGGCACCTCCAAGTGGGAGTAAACCTAGCATTGATGTTATCCTCTGTGTGGGGGATATCCTACATCGGAGCTGTCTACCGAGTGGGGGAATCCCACTGCAGAATATGGATGGATGGATTTATTCGTCTGCTCGTACGTTCAGACGTGGGGAGCCCATAGGCTAGTGTTATGTTTCGAGTAAGAGAAATCCTATTAGCGGAGTATCAAATGGGGGCTCTGAGAGGGGAAAATCCCGGCAGCAGAGTGGGAGACTCTGAGTGGGAGAAATCCCACACCGGAGGGTTTCGACTCCAGTAGGACGATCAAGAAAAGCTCGTAGGCATATCTGAGTTAACGTTTCCAAGTAGGGGAAATTCTATCAGTGGGACGTGCAGACACTTCTCCGAGTGGGAAAAATCCCAGTAGCAGAGAAATTTAGTTGTCGCCTTCAAGTGGGGGATAACCCATGTGCGGGATGTGTTGATGGATGGATGTCAGAACCACTTCCGAATGGGGGGAAATCCCAATAATGGGGAGTTTTCTTGGCTGCCTTCGAGTGGAGAGTCTCCACCTACAGGGCGAGGGATGGATGTTTTGTTGTGGAGCAATCTTGTCGCTGCCTTCGAGTAGGGAGTCTCCACCTGCAGGGTGAGTGGAAGGATGTTCTACTGTGGAGCAATCTTGTCGCTGCCTCTAAGTGGGGAGTCTCCACCTGCGGGGCGAGTGGATGGAGGTTCAGTGATGGATGGAAGTACTGCAATGGAGGGATGTATTGTTATGATTAGGAAAATAAAATAATATTTTATTCAAAAATAGAGTATACGAAATTGAAACTGGAAGGAGGTACATCCTTTGTGTTTAGGATTCGGGGAGTCACTCAATCACTTTGTACAAGGTGATTATATGTTGTTCCCGCGAAGGATGAATGTTCGGATGCCCAAATGCGGCTTCAGTAGTGAGGATATATTCCTTGAGGAAGCCTTATTTTACAAGCTCCTTTAGGTACTTTCGGAGGGCCCAGCAGTGGATGTTCTGGTGTCCCCTGTGTCACACCCTGCTTTTCAAAATATACTGTAGCGGGGACGCGACGAGAGTCGATGACGCATATACGCAAGGAGAATACCCCACATATACGCGCTAAGCCTCAGTACAAGGAATTAAACATAATATTTACAGAAGTCCAGCTTTATTTACATGTACCAAACATATACAAAGTCTATATGTCTACCATCAAAAATTCGAAAAAGAAATCAAAAGGAGTTCTTACAAACTTCGAAGAGCTAGCAGATCAACTATTGAAGTTTCGCTATACTCTCGAAATATTCCTGGTCCTGCGGTGTCACATAGCTCAGATCTGAGCATGCAAACTCAAAATCATCAATAAGCGACCTAGTAAGTGGTAAAATGAAGGAACATTATATAGTACAATCATAGTGACAATTGATATATTACAGTTTTTTGATTAGTACTAAGACATGCAATACAAAATAAGAAAGCAGTGAAAACAGCTTGCGAGAACAATTGTGAGAGATCAGTATATCACCAATGTAATAAGTACAGTGTCGAGGGTTATCATTTCATAGCAATTTAAGTAACAGAGGCATGGCATAAGTATTTTACTCACATCATATTTTAAGATTATACAATAAGGATAATCAGTATCTTGATATTTAAATCATTCTCTTCCAGTGTCGCATACCACTGGTAGTCTATATTGGAGCCCGTACTCCAGCGGAACTCATCCGAAGATGACATACGGGTACCATTATCCTAATGAGAGAGTGACCAAATAACACGCGCTCCTGATATCATCATTGTTGGGTTATTTAATATGATGTAAGTTGAAAATTAAGGTTGAGACATTGTATATATTTTAGGTGAGTTATGTGTCGGAACCACAGCCCACAATGTGTCCTGGTGCTTGACTAGGATGATATCGCTAGGTATCAACAGTACAAAATACCACGTGGGGATGCCAACACATCCGTGATTCCTCACAGTGGAATCCAATTGATTGGGAAAATAGGAACTTTTGAAATATGTTATCTGAAAATAGAAGTGATTCTCTGGCTTCTCGCAATTTAATCGCTATAGCAAGTGGCTAAGCGGGTCGTAATCCACAAGTAGGGATGCGATGAAAGCATTTCGGTATGATTCTTAAAGCAGTCTCTTCTTTGCTTAAGAAACCAAAATAGAAAAGAAAAGTGCTTTGATTTTGTTTTTATTTTGAAAGTTTTAGAGAAAGAAAACAAGAAAAGGAAAACTTACAAGATGGAAAAAGGAAACTAGGGTTTTGAAAATGAGTTTCTAAAAAGAAAGAAAACTTAAAAGGAAACAGGTTGGTTTGTTTCTAAAAATGGAGAAAAGCTCAAAGCTCACTAATCATCTATCACCACTAATTATTTTCCATTGATTTGAAATGTGAAAAATTTTACAAAAGTGTAGAGAATTACAAGTAATAATAAAAATTACAAGAATATTCTTCGGAGATTTTTAGGAAAGTGTGTCGGTGGAAGTCTGGTCAGCACGTGACCACTTTGTTCCATTGACAATGCAAGTGATTGAGTCTTCGAGTCTTCTGCCTAAGGATTTTCTTCTCGCCTGATTTCAGAAATTCTTTGAGAAAGAAAGATCATTAGGGTATTAGTACCCTGAAAGAGAAGCAAAATTCTCTGAGAAAAGCCCAGAAGGTAAAGAGAGATCTCTTGTGAAATCTCTCTCTAAGAAGATAGGCCTTCTTCTGAATTTTCTTGCCAAGGGTTATCAAAAAAATCCAGCCTAGAATCAGCCTTGCATTAGGCTATTTATAGGCTTTAAGGGGTATAGTTGTTCCCCTAAAAATCAGCATAGTCTAGCTTCGCTGCGAAACTAAACACAGCCTCGGCGAAGTTAACTAGGGCAGCGGAGCCAATCTGCCAGCTGGCTTAGGTTGTTATAACAATCCCTTGATTTTCTCTAGTTATTCAAGGAATTTTCCTTGATCGTCTCCAACTGATTGAGAAGTAATTGGATCATAACAAGCAACTGCCTAAAATGTGATAATGATCACATTAATCTCGTGCTGAGATTGAACTGGTCAAAAATGTCTATAAAGAGCCCTTAACGGAGTTAAGAGAATAAGCTCACGGCGGAGCTAAAAAGAAAGCTTCATGTGAAGCTAAAAGATAAGCCCACAGCTGACACTAAGCTTGCAGCGAAGCTAAAAGAGAGCTCTCAACAGAGCTATGAGAAGCTTCAAGCGAAGCCAGGAGGTGAGCCCACAACAGAGCTATTGATAGCTCGTTGCAAAGCTAGAACTGAGCTTGCAGTGAAGCTAGAAGTTAGCCTTTTGGGCTTCTTCAGAAAGCAAATGCTTGGTTTATTGTCTGCTTCACTAGATCAGTAGAGTCTAAGTCATTGGTTTGTCCATTAAGGATGAACAAGTCTTCAGTCTGCCTGTGACTTGTCTTTTAGAAGTGTCGATAAGTTAGACTTCATTCGGACCGACTCCAGAGCCGCCTTGGAGTTCGTCTTTTCAGAGTGTCAACAAAACTCCCTTGAATATTTTCGTAAATCTGTAATGAATTGGTACAGATTCTGAAATATTTTGAACCTGAAGCCTGAGATTTAAATTTTGACATTACTTAGGTTAGGAAAGCCCATTGGTTGCAAATGTGCACTGAACTAGGTAACCAGATTGGTTTAACCAGAAACTTCATGAGGAGTGAGCTTCATTTGAAGCTAATAAATGAGCTCTCAGCGAAGATAAGATGAAGCTTCAGGCAAAGCTAAGGATAAGTTCTTAGTGGAGCTAAAATATAAGCTCTTAATGGAGCTAACAAAGCTTCCTGTGAAGCTAATGATGAGCTAATGGCGGAGCGAAAATAGAGCTTCGCGTGAAGCTCAAGATGGCGTCTAGGCGAAGCTAACCAACTTCGCAGCTTAAGTTTTTGAACCTCCAACCTTTGTTCCAAATTTAATTCGAAGTGACAAGTTACACTCCTTTTGAGAAGGGGAAGCTAGAGGCGCAGAGCTTATAAAAGCCGAACTTGGCTGATTTTTAGAGAAGTTAACATCTCTTTCAAAAATTTTCAAGGATCTCTTAGAGAACAAATTCTCTTCATCTTCTTCATCCAGATCTTCCGTTGGCCTAAAGGCACATCACTCTAGTTTTGATGATGATAAACTCAAGTAGTTATAGTACTAATGATCATGTGTTTAATAAGTTTCAAATATTAATCAAGATCTTAGTTGGTGTTTAACTTTAACAAAAGATGCAAAGTCAAGTTTTAAAGCTAATACGTATTGATTCAAGAGCTTGCGCTTCAAGATCGCATCAAGTACTCAAAGAGGAGTCTAACTCGTTTGGATCGAATTTGGATCAAGTCAAGATGGAGAAGAAGATTTTCAAGAGAAGACTTGAGTCCTATGTTTAAGATTTTTATTTTTAGATAAAATGTAAATGATAGATTTGTTGAAGATTGATCAAGCTCATATACACACACATAAAATTTATATAGTTTTGATTTTCAGTTTAACCATTTCACTTTCATGAAACCGATATATGTTTTAGTTTATGATGTATATAGTTTTGAGTTTCGATATATCAAGTATACATCTTTCCGTTTTCATGAATAGATTTCATCAAAATAAGTTTACATAGTTTATATATGTTAGATTTCATCCATAAACATTATTGCTTAATATTGTTTAAGAAACTTATTTTGATGAGTTTATATCATGTGTTTAAAATTTTGTATTTATCAAAACTTATTTTGGAGCTTATTGTCAAAAACAAGTATATTTCATCTATTATGTATATTGAATCATTTTCATACACACTATGCTTCAAATGTTCTTAAATATCTTATTTTTGTATTTGAATAAGTTTTGGAAAAATTAAATTTTTTATTTCAAAGTTTAAGTTTTTGAAAAATACAGTTTTCGGTTTAAGCCTAAAATTCTATACCTCAAAAATAGTTTAAATTGTTTGTAATATGTGTTGATTTTTGATTACATATATTTCTATTTCAAATTATTTATATGAACCTATTTTTGTGGAATTTATGGGAATTAATAGAATTTTTAAGGGTCTTTACAAATCAAAATTTCTATCTTTAAAACCCTGTTTTAGGCTGCTGGCGGTCGACTGACGTGGACAAGAACGTGCATAGCCCATAGCGATCGACCGACTCGGTCGACCGACTGAAAGAGATTGGTCTCTGTTTGGCCTGATCGACCGATCGGTCACCGACCTAGCCTAGCCAAGGTGCGGCCGACCGGCCGGTCTACTGGTAACCCTCAATGGTCAGATTTTTGATTGCTGGCCGGTCAACTGGCCGGTCGACTGACAGGTCAATCTGTCTATAATGGCTAGTTTTTGGACTGCCAATAAAAGGGGACTTTTGGCTAGATTTTGGGTAAGATTTTTTAGAGTATTTTCAAGAGCTCTTTTACAGAGTTTCTCTTCAAGTTTTAGAGCTTCGTTTACATATTCAAAAAGAGTTTTTTAAGAGTGATTCTCTTGATTTTTCAAAAGCTTTTTCTTGAGTTTTTCACCACAAAATCTATCTTGTTTTCTCACACAAACTTGAGCTCTCATTGCTCATATATCCTCTAGGGATCACTTGTTTGTGAGAGTGTTTGTTAGTGATCAAGAGAAGAATCACCAAGTGTTCCACCTTGGAATTGGAGGAGTTAGAGGTTGCGGCCTCGGCGAGATTGCGGGTTCGTGTGTGTATTGTTCTTGTAGGAATAAGTGAGAGACTTGCGGGTCTAAGAGTTAGCTCGTTGTAGGTGTTGCGGCACCGAGTGATCTTGCAAGATCAATTTTAGTGGAAATCCTTCATAGTGGTGAAGGCGGAGATATAAAGCAAGTGGCTCGAACCTCGAAACAATTCTCTCATATTTGCGATTGCTCATCTCTTTCTCAACTCACTTTTGTTTTATATCTTTCATGCTCTTATTGTTCATATCTATTACATGTTGGCCCAAAGGTTACAATCACCGTTTTTGTGTTATGATGATAACAAAATATATGTAGTTATTTAGTAGTGATCAAGTTCAAGTGTTTTAAGTGTGTTTCAGGGTTCAAGAAGATCTAATAGGTTTCTTCCTCTATAGGAAAGTGTTGATGACTCAAGAGTACTCAAGTACGGGATTGAAGCTCAAAGCACTTAACGTCGCTATCAGAGAAGCCCACTTGAAGATTCTTGTAGTCGTTTGAGACCTTCTAAGAACTTAGTTTGTTCAAGAGTAGAATATAGATTTAATGCTCAAAGATATACACACACAAAATGCACATTTTTGAAAGTACAGTTTATTTTGTATTGGTGTTTTGACATGTTTAGTCTTGATACATGTTCCACATTTTCTTAAATATTTTTATTGAAGTTTAGAACTTGTATCTCCTTGTTATACATGTTTTCCCCCTTCAAAACCCATGCAAGATCATTTACAAAATTTTCTTTGTTTTTAAAATAGACCTTGGTACTGGTTTTGGCCTAGGTCAGCCGACCGGGCGGTCAACCATTCCTATTACAGGCTAGATCAGTCGACCGAACCTCTGGCATAGGGGTGTGCATGTTGATGCATATTCATGATCAACCGACCGATCGACCACTATCCCCTACGGTCGACCGATATGTCGAGTAACTGTAATGACCTTGGTCTCAGTTAAAAATGGTCGACTGACCGGTCGACCGGAAGGCAACGGTCATATTTTTTAAAAAGGCTGGTCGATCGGGCGGTCGACCGACAGACTGCCAGAAAGACAGTAACGGGCTGATTTCAAATTCTGATTTTTAACAAGTTTTTTTAAAACCTGGTGATTTGAATTTTGAGGGTTAAATTTTTCTCCTTATGACCTGGTAAACTATTCTAAATATGTTTTTCTATAGCCTATATAATGGGTCATTGAGATTGGATTTAAACACAACAAATTCTCTTGAAAATCAAGTTTTCTTTCAATGTGAAAATTTTCAAAGTTTTTTCTTTGGCGCTTTAAATTTGAAAGTTTTAAATTGAGTTTTTTGCTTTTATATTCTCTTTATTTTGATTTCTACTCTCACATACATGCTTGGGCTTCAAATCTATTTTTTACTTTATAGAGATTTGTAAGAGAGTGTTTGTGATCTCTTGATCACCAAGAGCTTGTAAACTCAATTGGCTTTGTGCTACCTCTTGTGCAGAGGATTGAGTTGGGAGTTGTGTACTCTAAGTCGTTGTAATTCTTTATTGTAAGGTCCCTTTGAGGAAGATCCGTTAGTGGTAGTGAAATCTTTAACAGTGGTGAAGGCGGGGACGTAGAGCAGTGGCTCAAACCTCAAAACAAGTCTTATTGTCTCTTTATTTCATTTACTTGCTTTCTTTTCATTCTTTTTATCGATCGTTACTCATCTCAATAAGAAAGAAATTGAGCACCTCAACTCTTATCTAGAGGAATCACGAGGAGAAGTTCAGAGCCTTCACAGGGAATACGGCTTCATTTCTTGTTTTGAGTGATCGGTTTGCATCATTCATTATAAATTATTAAGTATTTGCATTTAATTAGCATTACACCTATTCACCCCCCTCTAGGTGTATTTTCAATTGGTATCAGAGCCTTGGTCTCTAAAGTTTGGCTTAACCATCTTAGAGAGATCCTACTTGCTAATACTTCATTAACAATTTCTTTCTCATCCACGATAGTAAAGATGACCGAAGGTATTAAGATCCCTCCTAAGTTTGATGGCCTTAACTTTCCCATATAAAAGGTTAAGATGATCGTGTTTTTGCAATCCCTAGGAAGCCGGGCACCGCTAAACCCTTTAGTGTACCCGTTGGTGATGAGGACACTTGGTCTGACATTGCCACCAAGGAATTTGATGCCAATGCAAAGGCACACTATGTATTACTTCAAGCCTTGAACAATATTGACATAGCTAGGGTCATCATTGTAAATCCGTCTATGAGATTTGGTCACACTTTGTGGTCACTCACGAGGGAACATCACAAGTCAAGAGGGTTAAAATTAATCTCTTGCGTTTCCATTCATCATGCATGAGAATGATTCTATTGATGATATGATCACCAAGTTAACTAAAATTACTAATGGTCTTGCTTCTCTAGGTGACGCTATAGACAACGACCAAAAGGTGAGGAAGGTCAAAGCTACAACTTTAAACGATCTTAATGACTAGGAAGAAATAGAGCTCATAGGTCTTATCGACAACCTTAAGACTCATGAGATGGAGAGGAAGTCTGAAAAAGAAATGGCGCTCCAAAAGAAAAAGATGATTGCTTTCAAGTCTACTCTCTCTGATGATGATAATGAAGAAGATGATGATGAAGAACTTTGCCTCCTAGTGAAAAATGTAAGGAGGATATAGAACAAGGTCAAGTTCAACAATAGAAGACGATGGCAATGAAAAGAAACAAGAAAATCACTTGCTTTAATTGCCGTAAGCCGGGGCACATTGTTGCAGATTGCCCCAAGAATAAAGATAAGCCATCTACCTCAAAGAAGCCCTACAAGAACAAAGCTCTTAAAGCAACTTGGGATTCGGAGAGTGAATCCGATGAAGAGGTAGACATGGTTAATGTGTGTTTCATGGTGAATGATAACACATCTAAGGTAACATATGATCCTTAGATGATTGTGAATTAACTATGGATGAATTAGGCGAGGCACTTGAAGAACTTTGAAATAATTATGATTTTCTAAAGAAAAAATACCTAAAAGTGATAAAGAAAAATGAAACTCTTCAAAATAAAATTTTCACTCTTTCTAAAGAAAAAGATGCTTTATCTTTCACACATATATCTACACAAAATAATTTTGATGCATACAAAATTTCATGCAAAGCAAAATTTTTCATGATTGATGAAAATGAAATTTTTACTTTAAAAACTAAAATTAACACTTAGGGAAATGTTTTAAAGAAATGTGAGTTTGATAAAGAAAGATTAGAGGCAATGTTTTCTAAGAAAAACACATCAAAGAAACATGTTCATGCTACACATGCTCATACTTTTAAATCACAACACATTCATACACATAAGCATGCTCATTCACCACATACTCATCATGCTTTTATGTGTAGAGTTTATTCAGCACTTATTGTGGCTGAAAGGGTCACTTAGCTAAATTTTATTTTGATCGCATAAATACTTTAAATAATCATGTTTAAATCAAAGGAATTAACGTTATAGGACTCAAGAAAATATGGGTACCAAAATTAACGACACTTTCTTTTGATATAGGTACACACCAAGGCTCCAAGACGTAAAGAGCGGTGGTATCTTGATGGTGGTTGCTCAAGGCACATGACTTGGGATATTAACAATTTTGCAACCCTATCAAGGAACCATGAAGGTGGCACCGTCACCTTTGGAGATGACTCAAAAGGCAAGATTATCGGTATAGATAACATTAAAATTGGCTCATCTCCATTGATTGAAAATGTTGTTTTACTTGATGGTCTCAAGCATAACCTCTTGAGTATTAGTCAACTTTGTGATAGGGGTTTTAAAGTAATTTTTAATGATTTATCTCGCAATGTTTGAGATAATAAAACAAATACATGCATTCTTTCTGGTTTTCGTGAAAATAATGTATACGTGATTGATGTGTCCAATTTACATTGCAATGCTACTTATTTAAATGTCTTCAATGAGGCTTCTTGGTTATGGCGTAGAAGATTAGGCCATGTCTCTTTTGACCATCTATTCAGAATTAACACTAAGAAAATGGTGAAAGGTATTCCTTATTTGAAATTTGAAAAGGATCGTATTTGTGATGCGTGTCAACTTAGAAAACAAATCAAGTCCTCTTTCTAAACAATCAAGGATATCATGACATCAAGGCAATTAGAGTTAATCCACATGGATTTGTTTGGTCCAACTAAAACAAGAGTTTAAATGGAAACCGTTTTGTTTTTATTTTGGTTGGTGATTTTTCTCGTTTTACATGAGTTCTTTTTGGAACATAAAGATCAAACCTTTTCACATTTTCATACTTTTAGAAAAAAGTTGAAAAAGAAAAATATTTTTCAATTTTGCGCATAAGAAATGATGGAGGTGGTGAATTCATTAACCATTCTTTTATCACTTATTGTGAAATAAATAGAATAAGGCATGAACTATCTTGTCCTAGAACTTCACAACAAAATGAAGTAGTTGAAAGGAAGAGTCTTACTATTCAAGAAATAGCTAAGACAATAATTAGTGAATACGGACTCCCTCAATATTTATGGGCCAAGGCCATAAACACTTCATGTTACATCTCAAATAAGATTTATCTTTGTAAAAATTCTTTGAAAACTTTATTTGAAATTTACTATTTGAAAAAGCCTAATGTTTCTTACCTTAAAGTTTTTGAATGTAAATGTTTTGTTTTAAATGCAAAAGATAACTTAGGAAAATTTGATGTAAAAGCTTTTGAAGCTATTTTTGTTGATTATTCCAACACTATCAACGCTTATAGAATCTTCAATAAATCTACTTTGACTGTTGAAGAATCTATGCATGTTAAGTTTAAAGAATCTAATGCTTTTGTTAAGAATATTGTAAAGATTGATTTTTTAGGTGAATACATGGAGAAAATAACCTTGAAGGACTCACCTCTCCAAGAAGATAAGCCAAAGCTTGATAAACAAGGTGAAATTCAAGAGGTTGAAGTGGCAGTAACACAACCACGTCCAAAAGATTGGAGATACGCGACAAATCATCCCAAGAAACTCATCATAGGTGATGTATGAAAGGGGGTAACTACTCACTCCAAACTCCATGATTTTTTTGGCCATTTTGCTTTTATTTCTCATATAGAACCAAAAAACATCCTTGAAGCTGAGAGCGACTCATATTGGTTGCTTGCTATACAAGAAGGGCTCAATCAATTTGAGTGCGATCAAGTTTGGTACCTTGTTCCTAGACCCATGATAGACCAATCATTGGTACAAGATAAATTTTTAGAAACAAGTTGGATGAGTCGGATAATGTTAGTAGGAATAAAACTAGGTTAGTAGCCCAAGGTTACACCCAAATCGAAGGTATCGATTTTGAGAAAATCTTTGCACCTGTAGCACGGCTTGAAGCCACACGGATTACACTTACTTTTGCTTCTTTTAAAGATTTCAAACTTTTTCAAATGGATGTCAAAAGCTTTTTTTTTAATGGCTTTATTGAAGAGGAAGTGTATGTTGAACAACCCCCGGGTTTGTTGATCTTACATATCCGGATTTTGTTTTAAAATTAGACAAAGCTTTATATGATTTAAAACTAGCTCCAAGAGCTTGGTATGAAAGACTTTCAACTTTTCTTATTCCAAATGGTTTTGTAAATGGTAAAGTAGATACCACTTTATCTACAAAGCATGTAGATAGTGATATCTTAATTGTTCAAATTTATGTTGATGATATTATATTTGGATCTACTAATAAAAAGCTTTGTAAACATTTTGAATCATGCATGAAAAATAAGTTTGAGATGTCTAAGATGGGCGAGCTAAACTACTTCCTAGGACTCCAAATCATGAAAAGGAGTGATGATATTTTTATAAATCAAGCCAAATATATAAAGGAACTCATCATGAAATTTGGGCTTGAAAATGCAAAGTCAAGAAAGACTCCCATGGCTATCACAACAAAACTTGATAAGGATGAACAAGGTATAAATATTGACACTAAACTCTATAGAAGCATGATTGGTAGTTTACTTTATTTAACGGGCCGGATATTATGTTTAATGTGTGTCTATGTGCTAAATTTCAATCTTGTCCTAAGGAGTCTCATTTAATTGCGGTAAAACGTATTATTAGATATCTTAAGGGCACTATTGGAATGGGCTTGTGGTATCTGAAGATGAGACAATTTCCCATGACGAGTTACTCGGATGTCGACTATGTTGGTTGTAGAGTGGATAGGGAGAGCACAAGTGAAACTTGTCAATTCTTAGAAAATTGTCTTGTTTCATGATCTTCCAAGAAACAAAATTCTAGAGCCCTCTCAACCGCCGAGGTGGAGTATGTTGCGGTCGGGGTTTGCTGTGCACAAGTCCTTTGGATAAAACATATTCCTTGACTATTATTTGTATTATGATCATATTAAAATATTTTATGATAATACAAGCACTATTCATATGACTAAAAATATAAATCAACATAGTAAGACAAAACATATAGAAATTCGATATCACTTTCTTAGAGATTACTATGACAAAGGAGATATTAAAATTGATTATATTTCAACTGATTTTTTAACTAGCAGAGATTTTTACTAAGCCACTTGATTTTAACAGATTTTCTTTCATTTGTGGTGAACTAAATGTTTGTATTATAGATTCATGAGTTTTTCATTATTTTGAAATTTGTATTTGTTTTAAAAAAATAAAAAAATTTCCTACCTTTTTTAATGCATGACAAAAAGGGGGAGAAGTATTAAGTATTTATTGGTATTTATTGATTGGTATTTATTGTTTATTAAGGAGTATTTATTAGTTTTTAGTCTTAGTTTTTTTATGTTCATACGCAATGCCATTTTATGCATATTATTACAAACTTTAATATATGCATTCATATGACATGTTTAATGACTTTTAATCGTTATAGTCATCTTGATATCTTGTACTTGATATGTAAGCATAGCTAGCGGGGAAGCTTTTCAAAGCTCTTTCCTTTCAATTTTTTAAATAGCTCATATGTTTTGTCGTCATCAAAAAGGGGGAGGTTGTTGGCCCAAAGGGTACAATCACCGGTTTTGTGTTTTGATAATAACAAAATATATGTAGTTATTTAGTACTAATCAAGTTTAAGTGTTTGTGTTTTAGGGTTCAAAAAGATCAATAGGTTTCTTCCTCTAAAGGAAGGTGTTGATGGCTCAAGGATACTCAAGTACGAAATTGAAGCTCAAAGCACTCAGCGTTGCTATCAGAGAAGCCCGCTTGAAGATTCTTGTAGTCGTTTAGAACCTTCTAAGAACTTAGTTTGTTAAAGGGTATAATATAGATTTAATGCTCAAAGATATACATGATTGCACACATTTATTGCATTATTATTTATTATATTTTCACATTTATCATGTAATAAATCTGCTAAATTCCTTATCTTAAATGTCTATTTTGCAGAAGATAATTATGGGAAGAAAGAGGATAAAATCAAATAAATATCAGTTAAATTCAGATTTAACTAGGTCTATTTGGTTAGAGGAGGATGATCCCAAATTCAGTTGGTTAAATTTAGTTTTTGGTGAATTAAGTAGTTAAAGCTAAAGATCAACTGAGGATAACGTCAAATACAGAGTCTAATCCAAAAGGATAAATGGATAGAGAGAAGATCAACGGATGAGATGAAGCAATTTTGACTCAGATTCTGAGTGGATACATTTTAGTATTTGAACCATAACTTTCGCTATCAAATTTCAAATCTGATGCTTCAAGATGATACAGAAAGAAGATTTAAAGAGTTACAACTCTTAAGTTGATCACTATTTCTAATTTTGTCATTTGATAAGTTATATTCAGCAATCAACACGCTAACAAGCTGCAAATCAGAACTGAATATGCACATCAAATCAAGCTTGGAGATAAGGGGAGGATTCAAATTCAGAAATAGCCAGCTTCCCCTATCTTCGTACTCCTCTACCCTCTGTATTTCTCCTATAAATACCTGCAATCTCAAAGGCAAATGGGGACAACGATGTGGAGATAGATTTTAGGCCAGTTTTTCAATCTTTTTAGTGTAGAATTTTATTTTATTTTTTTGTAATTTTTATTTTTTTGTAAGCATAGGTTAGATTGAGATTCATGCAAGTAAGAGAGAGGCTTGTGTTGAGACACCGATGTACCCTATTCATTTCTTCTATCATTTCTGCAAGCAATAAAAGGTAACTTTTTTTTATGTTCGTCTTTACTTTTGTTTTCTTCTTCTTTCTACTTTTCCTCTTTTGGTTATGATGAGCATCTAAGTGAATCTAGAAGCATCAGTATAACCATGTTTGTGTGAGTACCACCGATATTTCATGATGATGTTCTCTTCCTCAAGATTTCGAATCATTTCATTCTTGTTCACCTTCATGATGTAATGCGAATGGGGATTGAGTTTGATCTTATGGGTATGCGTTGATCGCCTCCGAAGTAAGGTAAAACATGCAAGGGTTCCAGGTAAGTCATCAACCAAAGGAGGTAAGTTTTTCTTTTAGGTTTTCTTTTCTTTTAATTTTAGTGTAAATTACCAACACTACAATTTTTCAAATTTCTTTTACTCTTTTTCATTTCTTTGTATCTGTCCACTTCCATTTTTTTCACCTTCTCTATCTCTCACGTTCTTTCTAGCTTAACTATAACTCTTTTTTTCATTTTCCTTTTAAGAACTAAAAGAAGATCTTTAACCATTCTTTGTAACCTAAAAGAGAGCTTGCTAAAAAAACTTCCATCGCTAGTCCCTCCTTTTGGATCACAACCCGCATAACCACTTACTATAGCGGTAGTATTGAGAACTTACACAATCTATTCCTAAAGTTCTGATATTCTGTATTTTTGTGCAGGTTAAAACTTCAATCAAATTTTGGCGTCGTTGCCGGGGAGGGACGGTAAGTTATTCTCTTTTTAGATTTATATTTTTTGTTAACTTTCATCTTTGTTCTTGGTGTACAAGTTTGACAACAAGAAAATTTTGCTGCAGTGGACATACAGTGGCCCTGGACTCTGCACTAGAAAGCAGAGCCCAAAAGCTCTCAGATTTGCTACATTCCTGTGGCAATCTGAGTGAACTACTAACCTGTATTTTTTGCAGGTTGGCTGAATTGCAAAGTTTAATATCTGTACCTATTTATTTCCTTATTTGACTCATTGTATATACATTTCTAACACAACAGTAAAAGGTTGATTGTAAATGCTAAAACTGATTTAGACTTTGCATTTAGGCACGTGTCTATTTCATTACATTTTCTATTTACTGTTGCAAAGTGCTAGAGCAAAGGTATGTGTGCATAGCATTTAGTATAAGGTTCATTCTTGTATGAAATATTACTTGAGTGTTACTTTTTTCTATATACTTGTACAATGCACTAAATTGATTTAAGGGCTTGTTCTATAAACAAGATAAGGTGGGAAAGTCATTACTCTCTCTTAGCCCACAAGCAATCTCCTCACTCACTAACCCAAGCCTAATTAAAACTGAGTAGATGTTGGCCCTAGGGACATCTCCGACTCAAATAGGAGACGACCTAAGGGGGAAGTTGATTTGAATTTGACTCTTACTAAATCGGTGACTAAGGTTGGAGATTGCGGGCGAAACCCTGAAGGCAGGTGGTTTGGCATAATTAGGCCCGTTGCTTTAAGCACGAATACCTCTCACCAATCTTGCCCCTACCTGGCCGATTAACTTGTAGCCAGATTCGGCAATATACCCCCCTGGACAGTCTAACCAGTTAGGAGGCGTCTAGGTCTAAGGTTTACCCTAACTTAGGTTAGATTTTTTTTCTTTTTATTTGTTTGCTTATTTGTTTGTTTTTCTTTGTTTGTGTTTGACATTTCCTGTATGATATGGCTTATAACAATAATTTTTTTCAATATTAATGGTAATTCATATTACACCCCGACCTCTTTTTTCAGATATTACCAACCTGGCATATCATAACTTTAACCAACTTAGTGTGCCAGATTGGTCTTATCCGAATCAATATAACATATGCCCCCAATCTTATTACTATAATTTCCAAAATAATTTCAACTCTTCACAGAGTCAATGGGGATTCACCTCTCCCGAGTTCAATTTTCAACCAACTTGTCCTTCTTATCCACCTTGTCCACAATATTTCCAAGAGTCATACTCAGTTCCACCAGTTCAAAATAGAAAACCATCAATCTTGGAAATGAATATGCGTGAGTCCAAGCAACAATCACAAAATCTGACGGACTCACGATTTCACCACAAATTCTAAAACAAAACTTCATCTTTTCAAATCCAATCGCGACAAAATGATGAACTAATCGACTATGAAAAGCTGCTTGAAGCCATCACTCAGGCTCAAATCGCTCGTAATCATGACATAGATTTAATGGTCTAAACTCTCCATTCTCACCGTTTGACCATTTCTGTCGGTAACCATTCTGTTAGAGTCGAAGAATCATGTTGTTTTGGAAACAAGATTCCATTTCAGCATACCCATTTGAACTTGCCCAAACTCTAAATTTTGAAAACCACATTGACATTTTGGTAAGTTATCCCTTTCCTGAAATTGAACTTGAGAATGAATATGATTCTCAACCTCAAATTAGTGATTCAATTCGACTTCCTGATTCAATAATGACTCCTCCGGTGTCTTCACCTGATTTCAATCTTTTCTCGAGTCAACATTGGATCTTGTGCAAATTCATGATGAAATTGAATTGCCAATCTTTTATGATCATCATATTGAACTTGACCAATTTCATACTTTTTAAAGTCCCATTGACAAATTGGCAAGTTCTCATTTTTATGAAATTGAACTCAATGAGAAATGTGACCTAAATTCTCAAATTTGTGATCCAGTTCAAATTTCTGAATCAATATTGACTCCTGTTTTATTACCCAACTTGAATAATATTTTAGAGTCAGTTTTGATTCCCATACCTGTTATTCTTGAACTTGAATCACCAATATTAAGTCACATTCCGTTGTTGGGAAATGAATGTGGACTTCGGTTTTAACTTCTTGACTTGGACCCACTTCCTAAACCAATCTCGACTCCTGAACCTTTACTTGACTTAAGTCGCTTTCCTGAGTCGGTATTAGTTTATGTACTTCCTATGTCTAAGTCAATCATTCCATCTTTTCACATTCCATTTTGGGACAAGGGTGTTGATAAAATTGACTCCGAAATTATTTGTGAAATTAGGAAATTAGATGGGGTAAAATTCTTAATAAAAATCATTCATTTATCTATCATTTTAGTGGGTTATATTAGAAAGGTTTCGGGTGGGTTCCTTCGAACTCCACGCAAATTAGATTGGGCCGCATTTCGTTAACCAATCAGACCACCACCGGAACCACCACCTTAAGGTAATATTTTCCTTCCATTTCTTCTTTTTCATGCATCTCTACATTAATTCATATATTGAGGACAATGCATGAGATAGGTGTGAGGAGGGTTCAAACATAACTTAGGTTTTCTTTTTATTTTTTTAAAATTTTTTTTACTTTTAAAAACTTTGTGCAAATAGAAACAATATTTTGATATATTTTTATAAGAAATTAAGTCAATTTTAAGGAATAGGAAAATCATAATTAGGATTTCTTATACTTGGTCAAAATAAGATGACTTACTTGATTTTCAGGGTTAGGAAGAAAATTGATGAAAGTAATTTAGTCTTGATCTTTACCTTGAAGAAATATGCACACCTTATACACTTACACACTTAGGGTTCAAAAAATAAAGATTCTTATGCCTTATAAAAATATATATATATATATATATTTATCAAAAATAAATAAATCTAATTATTGATTAGCTAGGTGCTTTGGCCTAAGAAAGCCTTGGTATTTATGCAAAAGATAATTAGATAAGTTTGAAAATATATATATATATATATATATATATATATATATATATATATATATTTATATATATCCTCTAATTAAGCCGGGTATTTGTGCCTCATGAAGCATAAGTATTCATGCCTAAATGGGGTACATTTTATAAATAAAAACCCTTGGTTTCGTGGCTTTGTCTGCTCGAGTGTTTAAGTCCTTAGGGGTGTTTTCTCACCTGGTGCCCTAAGACTGTCCGATTTGGATGTCACCGACTAAAGGCTCATTATGTGGGCAGATTAGAAAGCCTAATGGACTTGAGGAATAAATACCATCAAAATAAATATAAATAAGGCATAGGAGTTAATGTTAAAGAACTCTTAGTCAAACTTCATGGTCACGAAGGTGCATATGACTCAGGGTAAAGAAATAGACTAGATGAGAAATATAATTTGACTCCTTACTTTGATTGATGACATGTTTTTGAATAGAGAATAAGTTTTGGAATGAAAAGTTCGATATTTCTATAACTTATAAATTACTTGAACTCTTACAAATATACTTCAAATATTTTCTCTCTTTTCAAAATGCTTTTTGAAAATACTAACATTTTTCTTTTTCTTTATGCATTTTGTAGGTGCAATCCACTGAAAACCCTCACGAGACAAAACTCGTCCTCTAGGGGTAATCTAGAGGTTTAATGGCTTGTTGCACATGCTCAGTGCAATCGCATGACCCGCGAAAGTGGTCTAATAATCTTTGGTTTAGTTTTATTGTTTTGCTCGAGGACGAGCAAAAGATAGGTGTGGGGTGTGATTGCACACATTTATTGCATTATTATTTATTACATTTTCACATTTATCATGTAATAAATCTGCTACATTCCTTATCTTAAATGTCTATTTTTCATGGGGAGAAAGAAGATAAAATCAAATAAATATCAATTAAATTCAGATTTAACTAGATCTATTTGGTTAGAGGAGGATGATCCCAAATCCAGTTAGTTAAATTCAGTTTTTGGTGAATCAAGTAGTTAAAGCTAAAGATCAACTGAGGATAACGTCAAATACAGAGTCCAATTTAAAGGGATAAATGAATAGAGAGAAGATCAACGGATGAGATGAAGCAATTTTAACTCAGATTCTTAGTGGATACATTTTAGTATTTGAATCATAACTTTCGGTACCAAAATTCAAATCTGATGATTCAAGATGATCCAAAAAGAAGACTTAAAAATATACAACTCTTAAGTTGATCACTATTTCTAATTCTGTCATTTGATAAGTTATATTCAGCAATAAACACGCCGACAAGCTGCAGATCAGAACTGAATATCCACATCAAATCAAGTTTGGAGATAAGGGAAGGATTCAAATTCAGAAATACCCAACTTCTCCTATCTTCGTACTCCTCTAACCTCTTTATTTTTCTTATAAATTCCTACAATCTCAAAGACAACTGGGGACGATGATGCAGAGATAGATTTTAGGCCAGTTTTTCATTCTTTAGTGTGAAGGTTTTTATTTTCTTTTTATGTAATTTCTATTTCTTTGTAAGCATAGGTCAGATTGAGATTCATGTAAGTAAGAGAGAGGCTTATGTTAAGAGTGACACCAATGTACCCTCCTCCTTTCTTTCATCGTTTCTGCAAGCAATAAAAGGTAACTTTTTTTATATTCGTCTTTACCTTTGTTTTCTTCTTCTTCTTTCTACTTTTCCTCTTTTGGTTATGATGATCATCCAAGTGAATCTATAAGCATCAGTATAGCCATGTTTGTATGAGTGCCGCCGATATTTCATGATGATGTTCTCCTCCTCAAGATTCTGTATCATTTCATCTTGTTCATCTTGATGATATAATGCGAATGGGAACTGAGCTCGATCTTATGGGTTATGCATTGATCGCCTCCGAAGCAAGGTAAAACATGTTAGGGTTCCAGGTAAGTCATCAATCAAAAGAGGTAAGTTTTTCTTTTAGGTATTCTTTTCTTTTAATTTTAGTATAAATTACCAACACCACAATCTTTCAAATTTCTTTCACTCTTTTTCATTTCTTTGTACATATCCACTTCCATTTTCTCCACCGTCTCTATCTATCACGTTCTTGCTAACATAATTATAACTCTTTTTTTCATTTTTCTTTTAAGAACTAAAAGAAGATCTTTAACTATTCTTTGTAACTTAAAAGAGAGCTTACTAAAAAAGCTTCCATCGCTAGTCCCTCCTTGTGGATCACGACCCGCATAGCCACTTGCTATAGCGATAGTATTGAGAACTTACACTCCTTATTCTTAAGTTCTGAAATTTTGTATTTTTGTACTGGTATAAGCTCAATCAATACACACAAAAAAATGCACATTTTTGAAAGTACAGTTTACTTTGTTTTGGTGTTTTGACATGTTTAGTCTTGATACATGTTCCACATTTTCTTAAATATTTTTATTGAAGTTTAAAACTTATATCTCCTTGCTATACATGTTTTCCCCTTTCAAAACCCATACAAAATCATTTACAAAATTTTGTTTGTTTTCAAAACAGACCTTGGTGTTGGTTTTGGCCTAGGTTGGTCGACCGTTCCTGTTACGGGCCAGATCAGTCGACCGCTCGATCAACTGAACCAATGGTATAGAGGTGTGCATGTTGGTGCACATTCACGGTCTACCACCCGGTCTACCGCTATCCCCTGCGGTCGATCGATATATCGACCGACTATAATGACTTGGTCTCAGTTAGAAATACAACAGTCATAATTTTTTAAAAAGACCAAGTGGTCGACTGACAGACTGCCAGAAAGGCAATAACGACCAGATTTCAAATTCTGATTTTTAACTTGTTTTTAAAATGTGGTGATGTGAATTCTGAGGGTCAAAATTTTCCTTTTATGACCCGGTAAATAATTCTAAATATGTTTTTCTATAGCCTATATAAAGGGTCATTGGGATTGGATTTAAACAAAACAAATTCTCTTGAAAATCAAGTTTGCTTTCAAAGTGAAGATTTTCAAAGTTTTTTCTTTTGTGCTTTAAATTTCAAAGTTTTAAATTGAGCTTTCTGCTCTTATATTCTCTCTATATTGATTTCTACTCTCACATATTTCCTTGAGCTTCAAATCTGTTTTTTACTCTATAGAGATTTGTAAGAGAGTTGTAACAGAGTTTTTGTGATCTCTTGATCACCAAGAGCTTGTAATCTCAATTAGTTTTGTGCTACCTCTTGTGCAGAGGATTGAGTTGGGAGTTGTGTACTCCAAATGGTTTTAAGGTCCCTTTGAGGAAGATCCGTTAGTGGATAGTGAAATCCTTCACAGTGGTGAAGGCAGGGACGTAGAACAGTGGCTCGAACCTCAAAACAAATCTCTCTTATTTGTGATGGTCTTATTGTCTAGTTATTTCATTTACTAGCTTCTTTTCACTTTTTATTGATCGTTACTCACCTTAACAAGAAAGCAATTGAGCACCTTAACTCTTATCTAGAGAAATCACGAGGAGAAGTTCAGAGCCCTTCACGGGGAACGACTTCATTTCTTGTTTTGAGTGATCGGTTTGCATCATTCATTATAAATTGTTAAGTATTTGCATTTGATTAGCATTACACCTATTCACCCCTAGGTATATTTTCAATTGGTGTTAGAGCCTTAGTCTCTAGAGTTTGGCTTAACCACCTTAGAGAGATCCTACTTGCTAATCACTTCATTAACAATTTCTTTCTCATCCACTATAGTAAAGATGGTCAAAGGTATTAAGACCCCTCCTAAGTTTGATGGCCTTAATTTTCCCATATGGAAGATTAAGATGACCATGTTTTTGTAATCCCTAGGAAGCCGGGTTGCAAAGGCGGTGACTAAACCTTTTAGTGTATCCGTTGGTGATGAGGACACTTGGTCCGACATTGCCACCAAGGAATTTGATGCCAATGCAAAAGCACAGTATGCATTATTTCAAGCCTTGAACGATGATGACATAGCTAGGGTCATTCATTGTAAATCCACCTATGAGATTTTCTCACACTTAGTGGTCACTCACGAGGGAACATCACATGTCAAGAGGGCTAAAATTGATCTCTTGCGTTTCCAATATGAGAATTTCACCATGCATGAAAATGATTCTATTAATAATATGGTCACCAAGTATACTAAAATCACTAATAGTCTTGCTTCTCTAAATGACGCTATAGACAATGACTAAAAGGTGAGGAAGGTCATTCGTGTTCTACCACCATCATGGGAGGTAAAGGTTACAACTCTAAAAAAGCTCAATGACAAGGGAGAAATGGAGCTCATAGGTCTTATCGGCAACCTTAAGACTCATGAGATGGAGAGAAAGGCTAGAGAAGAAATGGTTCCCCCAAAGAAAAAGATAATTGCTTTCAAATCTACTCCCTCTGACGATGATGATGAAGAAGATGATGATGAAGAACTTTTCCTCCTAGTGAAAAATATAAGGAGGATGTACAACATGACCAAGTTCAATAATAGAAGATGATGGGCAGGAAAAGAAACAAGAAAATTATTTGCTTCAATTACCGTAAGTCAGGACACATTGTTGCAGATTATCCTGAGAATAAATGCAAGCCATCTACCTCAAAGAATCCCTACAAGAAGAAAGCTCTCAAAGCAACTTGAGATTCGGAGAGTGAATCCGATGAAGAGGTAGACACGGCCAATGTGTGTTTCATGGTGAATGATAACACACCTAAGGTAAATCTAAACCATTCTTAGATGATTGTGAATTAACTATGGATGAATTAGGTGAGGCATTTGAAGAACTTTCAAATAATTAGGATTTTCTAAAGAAGAAATATCTAAAAGTGAAAAAAGAAAATGAAACTCTTCAAAATAAAATTATCACTCTTTCTAAAGAAAAAAATGTTTTATCTTCCACACTTATTCTGCACAAAATGATTTTGATGTATACAAAATTTCATGCAAAGAAAAATTTCTCATGATTGATGAAAATAAAATTTTTACTAAAATTAACACTTTGGGAAATATGTTAAAGAAATGTGAGTTTGATAAGGCAAGATTATCAGTATAGATAACATGACTTGGGATATTAACAATTTTGTAACCCTATCTGTCACCGCCCGCTTCCCAAATATGGAATACAGATACGTGACGATGGCCAGCAGATACTCACGAAGACTGAAATCTCTTCCATGAGTACCATAGGTTGTCAATAACAAGCAGCACACATATATGCATATACAACCAAGCGCAGGGATAAAATCACATAGATGAGAAACTGAATCGTAAATAATATCATGCACTATATCTGAATAAAACAAGTCAAGAAAGAAAACTGAACTCGCCAGAGGATAGCTTGAACCAGAATATGATCTACGAACAACTCTTTATACCAGTGTCTTGATCTAAATACTGAAAAATAATATAAAGGTCCGTCAGAAGCGGACCAGCAAGAGTACACGAACAAGAAGGAGAGAATATGAAAATGTAGTAACAGTAAGTAGGAAATATGTTTGGAAATATCAAGAACTAAATGTAATAACAGTAACAGGAATAACTAGAAGATAGATCATGTACAATAAGACCGTGCATGCATGGTGTAACATGTATATAATGACATGAGACGTCCTGGACAAATAACTGTCGTGAAACATAATCACAAGATCCTAAAAACTCAAGATCACAAGATAAAATAACATGGTATGTCCAGGAATGTCATGTAGTCAAGATAATGCATGTCACATGAGTCAAGTGTCAGTATCTTAAAAATACATGTCAGGTACAAGATCACTGAAGACAATGAAGGATATGATGCAAGTCATATGTCTATCCTGTTTTATTATCCTAACTAATGCAACCATCATGTGCCCCATCCAACAGGACAACTGCATATCAAATAAGTGATGAATTAGTGGATCCTGATAGCAGGGAGAAACAGTTCACTGTACTCAGATATCATGTAACATGTAATAACAGGATCGCGCATAAATAACAAGATCACGTGTGGCATCCAAACCCATAAGGGTCGCCCTTCCAAGCATACCTCCCTGGATTTCACCTGCTACAGTCTCCCCAATAACCCCGGCTTGATTAATTTTATTAATAAATGCAAATGCAAAATAGTGTGTTACTCAGTATTACAGGATCATGAATCGGTACCAAGAATATCAGCATTAGATAATGAACACAATATGTATCAAAATCACGGGATGATGTAGACAGTGACAATATCAAGTGACAAATATATAGTGGTGCAAGTGATACCAGATGCATGCAAAGTAGTGCAAGTGATGACAATATTGAAATCACCTAGAAGGGGGGTGAATAGGTGATAGTGCTAATCTAGAAACTAAATGCGGAAGCTAAAACTAATTTGTAACACACTTAATACAACCAACGAGTGTAGCCGAATTCCCCGTGAAGGGCTTTGGACTAACTCCTCTTGATTCCTCTGAATAAGAGTTGAGGTGCTATATGAAGGTCTCGTGGTTAAGTACAAGTGAGGCACACAAACACAAGCCAAGCATATAATGGATATAGACAATATGAAATAATGCAAGGCACAACACAAGCAAGAATGAAATGAATGATGCACAACACTGTAAGTTCACCTAGAGGGGGGTGAATAGGTGATGGCTAATCTAATGGTCACTTATGAACAAATAATGCGGAATTAAAACTAAGTTGACCAAATTAAACTTCTTTTTAATTGAACACTTATGTATAACACAAGAGTGTTGCCGAATTCCCCTTGCGAGGCTCTGGACAAACTCCTCTAGATTCCCTTTGAATGGGTTGAGGTGCCGCGTTGGCTCTCTTGGTTGAATACTAGTGTTAATAACAATCCCAAGCAAGTATAGCAATTATGAGCACAAAGGTATATCATGCATATAAGAGATAAAGACTATAAAGTAATGCAAGATATAAGTGAGACAAAAAGAGTAAGAGAGCAAGAGTAAGCAATCGCAAACACAAAGGGTTTGTTTCGAGGTTCGAGCACACTTGCTCTACATCCCCGCCTTCGACACACGAAGGATTTCCACTATGCACGATCCAACCGGATCTCTCCTTGGTGCCGCAACACCTACAAGCCCTCGGACTCCCAAAGTCCCTTACACACCACAAGCCCACCGGCTCGTCGAGGCCGCACCTCGTACAACAAGTCCGCACCCGAACTCAAAACACCAACGAGCACACTTGCCCGTTTCCTCAAATACAAAGAAAGATCTTGGTGATCTAAACACTTGATCACCTAACAAAACTCTCACTACAACACTCCTATAGGATAGATATAACTATGGATGCTCAAGTGTAGTGTGAGAAATCAAGGAAAGAACTTTGATGGAAAACTCAAGAAATCACAATAAACACTCTCTTGATAAAATCCCTTTTGATAGGAAATATTGGCACTCTATTTTGTGGAGAAAACTTTGCTAAAAGAATGGAAATAACTGGACAAAAGTTCTCCTAAAATCTTGGCTTCAAACAATGACAAAAACCCCTTTTATAGAGGCTAGAAAAATCTGACCGTTGGGCTCTGTCAGAGCTTCCGGTCGACCGGTCCGGTCGACCGGCAACGGTCAAAATCCGACCGTTGCAGCCTCCGGTCGACCGACCCGGTCGACCGAGCAACTGGAGAAGAGAGTAAACTCTCTGTCGGTCGATCGGCCCGGTCTACCGATATTTCCTGAGAGCAAAGCTCTCTGAAGCGGTCGACCGGCTCGGTCGACCGTTCTCCAGTGCACACAGGCGTGCACGTCTGTGCACGTCCGGTCGACCGACCCGGTCGACCGACTTCAGACTCGGTCGACCGGACCGGTCGACCGCTGAAGCCTGAAACAGTTTTCAGTTCTGCACAGATACGGGATTTGAAAATAGGTCTTTTCACTCAATAAAAATCCCATAAATTCACAGTAAATCTAAAAAATAGTTTTAATCACAATAAAAACTATTTTTCTAAAAACATGTATTTCTAAAACTTATTTTTCCATAACTTCACAAAATACAAAAACAAGATATTTTGAACTTATTAAGGCATAGTGTGTATGGATATGATCCACTACACAATCATAATGAAATATCTATGTTTTTGAACATTAAGCTCTAAACTTGGTTTTGAAAGATATGTATATAGGTAACATCAAAAACCAAGACATGTATTTTGTCCAATGAAAAATCTTTTACCAAAATGAAAGAGTCTTTTCTAACTAAAAATTCTTTTATGAAAAGACACTTAAATCTTAAGAGTGTGTGTGTGATATGACTTGAGCAATCCACCAACTATTCTATCCTTTACATTTTATCTAAAATAAAAATACAAATCTTATACCTAGACACAAGTCTTCAACTTCTTGAAGTCTTCCCTTGAAGGCTTCTCATCTTCTTGACTTGGTCCACATGCTATCCACCGAGCTCATCTCTAGATGTGGTCTTGATGCATAGGCTCGTGAATCAACCGGTGCTAGCTTCACAACTTGTCTTTTTATCCTTTGTTGAAGCTCCACACCTACTAAGATCTTGATAAGGAATCTGTCACTAATTAAACACAAGATCATTAGTAAACATAACTTCATGAGTTGATCATCATCAAAACTAGGGTGATAGGCCTTTGGGCCAACAAACACAAATAAAGAGAGAGGGTTAAGAGACAATGGATCAAACGCAAACACAAAGATATGTTTCGAGGTTCGAGCCCCTAGCTCTACGTCCCCGCCTTCACCGAGAAGGATTTCTAATCCACTAGGAGTACCGAACTCCTCTCTCAACCTTACAAATGCCACCGAGGCAATACAACACAATCCACCTCTACCGAAGAGGGATTAGGCTCGTAGCCACACAACCAAACTCCACCTCTCACTAGAGGGAGCAAACACCACTCCGATCAACCTCTACCAAAGAGGGATACAACAAACAAGGAGGGTTTACAACTTAGAGGTTTAATCAACCTCAAACAATTCTCTTTTCCACAAAATAAAGATCCTAATAGACTAGGATAGAAGATATAGCTCAAGTGTGGAAAACTAGTGTTTTGATCAAAGAAAATCTCTTGGGAAAAATACCAAATGAATATAGAATTTTAGAGCAAGAAACTAATTCCCAAAACCTATTTTTTTTTTTGAAATAAACAAAACACTTAAAACAAATAAGATTGATCTTTTTAGCAGAAAAACACTTTTGAAAACTTGTTTTTAAAACCAGAGAATAGGAAAAATTTTCTTGTCAAAAAGTCTTGTCAAAATCCCCAAGAAATGGGCTTAAATATCCTCCTCCAAAAACTAGCCGTTTGGCTGTTTCTGTCAGCCAGAACAGCTGGCGGTCGACCAGCCGGTCGACCGCCAACGGTCATAAATATGACCGTTGGAGCAGCCCGGTCGACCGCAGATTTACAAAGAGCAAAGAGCTCTGTCCGGTCGACCATCGACCGGCCCAGATGCCTGGTCAAACGTGCACAAGACTGTGCATGTCGGTCGACCGACCGGTCGACCGGCTCTGGAACACGGTCAACCGGCCCGGTCGACCGCCAGCTCCTGGCAGCCAAGTTTTCTGGGTCAGAAAAACAGTTTAAAAATATTCTTAAAAATACTTAAAAATACTTAAAAATCTTCTAAAAATCCCCAAAAATAGTTTTAACATTTTGCATTGATATATAAACATGTGATAAAAATTTCAACTCAAATATTAAGGAATTTGAACTATTTTTGTGTCTTATCATTTTTACCAAAAACCAAAAATTGTATTTTATCAAACTTAGATTTTTCTCAATAAGAAATCTGATTTTTCTTAAAACTCATGAATAGACATATCAAAATAAGTTAGTTTAAGATATGAAGCATGTATGTATATTGAACACATCTAATATACATAAAAACCATTTAAACTTGTTTTGATCTAAACAATTCATGAAAACCAAAATCCATAAAACGTGTGTGTTGTGCACTTGAGCATATCAACTATTCTAAACTTTACAAATGGATCTAAAACACACTAAACTAAACTAGGATATCTAAGTCTTCTTGACGATCTTCTATCTTCAAGTCGACCCAATCCAAATCGTGATCCACGAGCAAGGCAATGTATGATCTTGATGCTCGGGCTCTGGAATCACAAAGTGAAGCTTCCAAAACACCTCTTGTTGAAGCAATCACCAACTAATATCTTGATTAATGATCTGTAACTAAAATCACAAGATTATTAGTAAACATAACTACATGAGTTAATCATCATTAAAACTAGAGTGGAAGGCCTCTGGGCCAACAATCTCCCCTTTTTATGATGACAAAACTCATGGAGTTATATATGCATGGATTAAAGTTAAGCTTCAAAGAAGCTCCCCTTAACTCATGTATAAACAAATAAACAATAAATATGCAATGAATGACAATGCATAATCATGCATAAAAAAATAAAACATGTTCTTATACCAATTGAAATGTTCGAAAACAATATTTAGAACAAAACTTAATATATGCAAAAACACAAGTATGCATATAAAACTCAAAATCTTTCTCCCCCTTTTTGTCAATCATCAATAAATGGGTTAAAGCAAAATTAAATCAATAAATTCTTCTCCCCCTTTTTGTTCGAAACAAAGAATCAACAAAGGGATCAAAAATAATAAAAACAATGTTCTCCCCTTTTTGTCTAAAACAAAAATATCAATAAGGGGTTACAATCAATTAAGATATCAAAAAAAATGTCAAAGTTGCATTTTGATACCAATTGAAAGTGAACATAAAAACATTGATATCAATTGTAAGAAACAAAAGCATCTTGATACCAATTAAAAACATCCAAATAAACATCTTGATATCAAAAAAATATTATTCTTTTTATGCATATGATATCAATTGAAATTATTATTTTCTTTTATCATAAAGTGTGGGAGTAGAAATCTCCAAAATACTAATTGAAATATGAAAATCGAATTTTCTCCCCTTTATGAAATACGAATAAAAACTATGCATAAGCTTGTATAAGTATCAATTGAAAAACTAATCAATTGAAATATGATATTCATTAAATCTCAAGCTATAGCATAAACAAAATTTGTGCGCAAGATATAGGGATATAAAAAGCACAAATAAAACATATATGTATGAAAAATTAGATACCAATTGAAATTGATACCATTAGAATTGAAAGCATACATACATATAAAATATATGAGTATAAAAGAGGAATCAAAATTGATACCAATTGAAAGAATTCAATGATACCAATCGAAACAACAATAATAGCAAGTGTATACCTCATATTACCAAAATGAAGAATACGAACTAGTTTTAATGAAAATTTTTGTTAACTAGTACGAAATCCTTCAAGTAAGGAATAAAAACAAATAATTTTTCATGAAACATGAAATCTACATGATATTCAACACTCAAGTCAATGAAGCATATTAATGACTCATGAAAACAAAACATGAGCAAACAAGAAGGGTGAGTGCATAATTAAAAATGTGAAGATCATGATCATGAAAGTATTCAATTAAGCTCAATATTCCTTAAAACATGAAAAATTCAAAAAATATTATTTAATCTTCAAGGTATATGTATATCTTATACAATCTAACGTATACATACATATCCAAACACAACGAGTCCACAAAGATATATGCATGAAGGCACGTGGCTCAAAGGATGTATATGTATAACAATAATTTGGATAAAATGGACATATACATGAAGTTAAACAAGAAATCATAAAACAAATTCAAAAATAGGAATACAAGTTTAAAATGCATGGATCATTAAAACTAGACTATACTAGCACATCTAATGGGTTCAAATAAGCATTTAAGTTCAAACATATATAGATTTATTTGTGGCCCACTATATGTACAAGTATATACCAAGTTTTAATGAAAACTAACATCTAAATATGTAATCAACGCATGCAGCATAAAAACAAGATATGAATTAAAATGAAAAACATAAACATGATTATTATGTAAATTCACATGTTATTAGAGCTAAGATAAACATGATAGCTAAACAATGGTGAGAACACAAAAATAATAGTCCATATTAAACATGGGTGTCTCAAAAGGCTATACATGCTTGTCAAGGGTCTAATAATCATGACATTAACATAATAATCTATAAACATCAAAGCATGCTATAAATAATGAACATGAAAGGCATGCAAAAATAAATAAGGAGTAAGAGACTGTTACCAAAACCTATGAGGCAACTCTCCATGACTCCAAAACAAGGTGGTCCTCCCACCAAACGTCCCTTGAAAGTGATGCATCCAAATGATTTCCATGAAGCTCGGAACGCATCCACTCCAAGGTACCGCTACTCTCACGTCATGTGAGAGCCCACACCTACATCATAAACAAGAGGGGTGGTCTTTGGTACCCATATCTTTTTGGGTCCATGAGGGTTAGTCCCTTCTCTAACCCAAACAAATTTATTTGCTAAATTAACATCATGTATTCTATCATAGCAAAATTTAGTAAGGTGGCCCTTACGTCGACAATGTGTACAAGTGTACACTTGAGCATACAAGTGATGATGGTGTCCGTGAGGAGCATGTGTATGCCGTGGAGGGTGTGCATGCATAATAGATGGAACTTGTTTCTTCCGAACCAAGGATTCCAAGCGTGTATGACTAGAAACACAATGGCTCAAAGTGGAGCCCAAACAATCCATATTCTTCTTTAAAACATTTATATCATTTTTAATCAAAGAAGAAGTGGAGTATGCAAGGGGTGATCTAGGTGAAACTACCCTAGCATGGCAAACATGTGAATCTATTTTATTTTCCAAAACTTCATTTTTCTTTAAACAAACATTTAAATCATTTGAAATAGAAATTATTTTATTTTTCAAAGCAACATTCTCTTTTAAAACAAAATCAATTTTTGAAGTTAAAACTTTATTTTTCTTCAAAACATTTTCACAATCATTTTTATTTTTCAAAAACTCATTTTCTTTTAAGGCAAGATCAAGTTGAGATTTTAATGAATCCCTTTCATTAGAAATCTCCTCCTTCTCTTGCAAAATATTGTTAAGTCTAAAAATCAAATTTTTATTATCATTATTAAGGCCTAGACTTTTCTTTTTCAAAACATTATATTTTTCTATTAATTTTTCACAAACAATAGATAGTTCTTCATTCAAAGCATTAGCATCCACATATTCATCACATGAAGAACTAGCATCAAAACTATTTAGTTGAGATTCCGATTGTACCTCAAGGGAGTCATTCCCTTGGACCATGAAGCATTGTAAGTCGGATTCTCTACTAGACTCCTCCGGTTGGATTGGCAATTGAAGCTTGGAGGTGAATGTGGTTGTCAACTTGTTCCACATTGCAAAGGCGGAATCAAGGTTAGAAACATGCATAAGATAATCTTTAGAGAGCGTGCTTCTAATAGCTTTTAGGGCTTGTGCATTGGCCCCTATATGATTGCTATTACCAAGATAGCATTTCTTGGTAGCGGCAAGGAAAACATGCAATCCTAGGGTCTTCAAATAGCTACTCATCATGGCCTTCCAAATCTCAAGTCTAGAAATGTCAAACATAGGAGGGCTATCCATGAGGGAAAACTAAATGTGTGCAACCAAAAATATGCAAATGCAAATGGTAGATTAGCTAACAAAGATCTCACCCCTAGGTGGTTAAACCTAAAGTATCAGGAGCGTAGGCTCTGATACCAATTGAAATAACCTAGAGGGGGGTGAATAGGTGATAGTGCTAATCTAGAAACTAAATGCGGAAGCTAAAACTAATTTGCAACACACTTAATACAACCAACGAGTGTAGCCGAATTCCCCGTGAAGGGCTCTGGACTAACTCCTCTTGATTCCTCTGAATAAGAGTTGAGGTGCTATATGAAGGTCTCGTGGTTAAGTACAAGTGAGGCACACAAACACAAGCCAAGCATATAATGGATATAGACAATATGAAATAATGCAAGGCACAACACAAGCAAGAATGAAATGAATGATGCACAACACAAATAAAGAGAGAGGGTTAAGAGACAATGGATCAAACGCAAACACAAAGATATGTTTCGAGGTTGGAGCCCCAGCTCTACGTCCCCGCCTTCACCGAGAAGGATTTCTAATCCACTAGGAGTACCGAACTCCTCTCTCAACCTTACAAATGCCACCGAGGCAATACAACACAATCCACCTCTACCGAAGAGGGATTAGGCCCGTAGCCACACAACCAAACTCCACCTCTCACTAGAGGGAGCAAACACCACTCCGATCAACCTCTACCAAAGAGGGATAAACAAACAAGGAGGGTTTACAACTTAGAGGTTTAATCAACCTCAAACAATTCTTTTTTCCACAAAATAAAGATCCTAATAGATTAGGATAGAAGATATAACTCAAGTGTGGAAAACTAGTGTTTTGATCAAAGAAAATCTCTTGGGAAAAATACCAAATGAATATAGAATTTTAGAGCAAGAAATTAATTCCTAAAACCTATTTTCTTTGAAATAAACAAAACACTTAAAACAAATAAGATTGATCTTTTTGGCACAAAAACACTTTTGAAAACTTGTTTTTAAAACCAGAGAATAGGAAAATTTTTCTTGTCAAAAAGTCTTGTCAAAATCCCCAAGAAATGGAGCTTAAATAGCCTCCTCCAAAAACTAGCCGTTTGGCTGTTTCTGTCAGCCAGAACAGCTGGCGGTCGACCGGCCGGTCGACCGCCAACGGTCATAAATATGACCGTTGGAGCAGCCCGGTCGACCGCCCGGTCGACCACAGATTTACAGAGAGCAAAGCTCTCGTCCGGTCGACCGCCCGGTTGACCGGCCCAGTTGCCTATCCAAACGTGCACAAGGCTGTGCGCGTCAGTCGACCGGCTCTGGAACACAGTCGACCGGCCCGGTCGACCGCCAGCGCCTGGCAGCCAAGTTTTCTGGGTCAGAAAAACAGTTTAAAAATATTCTTCAAGTACTTAAAAATCTTCTAAAAATCCCCAAAAATAGTTTTAACATTTTGCATTGATATATAAACATGTGATAAAAATTTCAACTCAAATATCAAGCAATTTGAACTATTTTTGTGTCTTATCATTTTTACCAAAAATCAAAAACTGTACTTTATCAAACTTGGATTTTTCTCAATAGGAAATCTGATTTTTCTTAAAACTCATGAATAGACATATCAAAATAAGTTAGTTTAAGATATGAAGCATGTATGTATATTGAATACATCTAATATACATAAAAACCATTTAAACTTGTTTTGATCTAAACTATTCATGAAAACCAAAATCCATAAAACGTGTGTGTTGTGCACTTGAGCATATCAACTATTCTAAACTTTACAAATGGATCTAAAACACACTAAACTAAAGTAGGATACCTAAGTCTTCTTGACGATCTTCTATCTTCAAGTCGACCCGATCCAAACCGTGATCCACGAGCAAGGCAATGTATGATCTTGATGCTCGGGCTCTGGAATCACAAAGTGAAGCTTCCAAAACACCTCTTGTTGAAGTAATCACCAACTAATATCTTGATTAATGATCTGTAACTAAAATCACAAGATTATTAGTAAACATAACTACATGAGTTAATCATCATCAAAACTTGAGTGGAAGGCCTCTGGGCCAACAAATATCATGTAATCCAAAGGCCATAATAAGTCGATCTTGATCATATGGCCATAATCCAACAAGTATCCTCGAATAATTTTTCAGAATATAATGGTCAATTTCCTTGATTAATTTCCAGTAATATCAGGATCACAATATCAATCGATATTCAATTTTTAACTATCAATCTTTCTTTATTATTATCTAGTTAACCTCAAGATCCAAATCACAGTATTTGTCATGATCAGTATAAACTTCACGTCAATAAATTAGTCTACCACATACAAACAATCATGCAACTTTAAGTTGAATACAGTTTGTACAGGAATGAGATGAGAATATGATATGTAAGTCAATGTAATATGATCACGAGACGGTACAGGTAATAATATCTGTAAGTTCACCTAGAGGGGGGGTGAATAGGTGATGGCTAATCTAATGGTCACTTAATGACAAATAATGCGGAATTAAGGACTATTATGTCTAAACAAACTATTTAAACTAAACACCACGTATAACACAAGAGTGTAGCCGAATTTCCCGTGAAGGGCTCTGGACTAACTCCTCTAGATTCCCCTAGATAAGGGTTGAGGTGCCGCGTTGGCTCTTTTGGTTAAATACAAGTGTTAGCAAACAAACCCAAGCAAGTATATCAATTAAGCACACAATGAATATCTAGCATATAAAGATGAGCACAATAAAAGTATGCAAGATATAAACAAAGGAGACAAAGAGAGAGAGAGAGCAATCGCAAACACAAGGGATTTGTTTCGAGGTTCGAGCACACTTGCTCTACATCCCCGCCTTCGACACACGAAGGATTTCCACTATAATCGATCCCACCGGATCACTCGGTGCTGCAACACCTACAACTCTCGGACTCCCTAGTCCGTACACACCGCAAGCCAACAACCTCGCCGAGGCCGCACCTCAAACAAAGAGTTCACACACGAACTCGAAACAATCGCGGACACACACGTCCGACTCCTCAAAGTACAAAGATGAACTTTGGTGATCACAACTCTTGATCACCTAAAATCCTCTCACAACAAATTCCTATAGGTAGATATAGCAATGGATAGCTCAAGTGTATATGTGAGAAAACAAGGATGAGAATGGTGGAGGAAAACTCAAGAAATCTCTTTAAATACTCTTAATAAAACTCTCCTTTTGATTGGAAATATTTGCTCTCAAATATGTGGAGAAAACCTCTTGAAAGGATAGGAAAAACTGGCTTGAAAATTCTCCCAAAATCTTAAAGAAAACAGCCCCCAAAAGCCCCATTTTATAGAGTCTGGAAAACTAGCCATTGGGGTTCTGTCAGGCCTGTCGGTCGACCGTCCGGCCGACCGGCCAACGGTCATATTTCAGACCGTTTGAGCCATCGGTCGACCGATCGGTCGACCGAGCCAGGATACAGAGAGCAAGTCTCTCTGTCCGGTCGACCTCTCGGTCGGCCGGGGCCTTTCCAGAGAGCAGAGCTCTCTGGATGGTCGACCGGGTCGGTCGACCGGCCATCCTGCAGAACTGGCGTGCACGTCTGTGCACGTCGGTCGACCAGGTCGGTCGACCGGCTACAGCCAGGACAGAACAGTAAGGGATTTAAAACTTGGTCTTTTTGGTTAAAATAAAATCCCATACAAAAATAGTTTTACCAAAATACTTTGATAAACAAACATGCTTGCACAAAATCAAGCCATGTTATAAATGATTTGGACTATTTTTGTAATATGAAAAAATTGGCTCAAATGAAAACAGTATTTTTCCAAACTTTATTTTTCTAAAACTTGTTTTCCAAAACTTCTCCAAATACAAAAACAAGATATTTAAACTCATTTGAAGCATAGTGTGTATGGATATGATCCTCTACACAAACATGTTGAAATATCTATGTTTTTGACATTAAGCTCTAAATATGGTTTTGGATAAAACATATAAACTTGAATACGAAAAACAAAATGATATTTTGTAAAATAGAAAATCTTTTGTAAAAACAAAACTATCAAGAGTGTGTGTGTATATATACTTGAGCAATCCACCAACTATTCTATCCTTTACATTTTATCTAAAAATAAAATCTTCTAAAAACAAACCTAGACTCAAGTCTTCATCTTCGTGAAGTCTTCTCTTGAAGCCTTCTTGACATGGTCCAAACATCGTGCTAGCTCCAAAACTTGATTTTAAATCCTTTGTTGAAGTTATGCACCTACTAAGATCTTGATCATGAATCTGTCACTAATTAAACACAAGTTCATTAGTACTATAACTACATGAGTTGATCATCATCAAAACTAGAGTGATGGGCTTTCGGGCCAACAATCTCCCCTTTTTGATGATGACAAAACTCATGAGTTATATATGCATGGATTAAAGTAAAACTTCAAAGAAGCTCCCCCTTAACTCATGCATAACACATAAACAAAATAAATATGCAATGAGGCACATAAACATGTATGCAAATGTAGGAGTAAACATGCTAATCAAGCATAACAAAACATGTATGCAAATGTAGGAGTAAACATGCTAATCAAGTATAACACAAAAATTCTTTTTCTCCTATTTGTATAACAAAACATATATGCATAAACATAAATCCTTTAACCACAAAAGCATGCATATATACCAAATACCTCTCCCCCTTTTTGTTAATCATCAACAAAGGGGTTAAAGTAAAACAAAATCATCAAAATTTTCTCCCCTTTTTGTCATAAACATAGAATCAATAAAGGGGTAAACATAAATCAATAAAAGGTTATATGCGATATACATTCATGAAGAAGAAGACGGTAAAGTAACTTCCTTACACATATACATTACATGAAAGAGGGATGACAAGCCCTAATTTACATAACGTATAATATGTAATGCATAAGAGGAGATGTGAAGCTCCCCCTACACACGTGTACCACATAAAGAAGAGTTGTCAAGCTCCTCAATATATAATACACTCAACATGAATCTATATGTAGAAGAGATGTTAAGCTCTCCTTGCATATAGGCAATACAACTCAAAATTTTTGATTTTTCTTATAAAACAAAATTTTGAATAAAACAAATATTGAGATATCAAATAAACAAAAAAAAAATTTTAAATTTTGATACCAATTTTAAAACATAATGCATAAGCTTAAAAAAATTTGAAGTAAGCATAGCATAAACAAAGTTTGTGCTTTTAAACATGTAAATCGATTTTAACTCAAGCACAAATAACTCATATATATGTATGAAAAATGAGTATACCAAATGAAATTGATACATACATATATAGAAAAACAAAATATGAGTATATACAAAAATAGAATCAAATTGATACCAATTGAAACGATTCAATGATACCAATTGAAACAATAATAGGATCATGTGTATATCTCATAAAACATTGAAGAATAAATAACTAGTTAAACTAATTTTTGAAAAACTAGTTAAAAATCCTTCAAAAACATGAAACCAAATCATATATTTTTCATGAATCATACTAAATACACAAGAGATGACACTCAAAATCGATTAAGCTCATAAAAGTGTTCATGAAACAAAGTCATGACAAAACAAATGAAGTATGAGTGTTCAATAATCATATAAATAGCATTTTCATGAAAATAGTCATTGAAGCTCAAATTGATCAAAACAAATTATTCATTTTATTTTATCAAACCAAACATGAAAATTTATTTTTCATTAAAAACAAAAACAAACTTCTAGGTATATGTATGATTTATCTAAATTTAACAATATGCATACATATCCCAAACATAAAACGAGTCTATTAATAGTATTTGCATGAAGGCAAGAGACTCAAAAAGGATATACATGTATATTTATTAGATTTGAATAAAAATTACATATACATGAAGTAAAAACACGAAAATTGGCAAAACAAGTGTAAATGAGAAAATCATCAAAGCTAGGCTATAGATGTGCATGTAGTGGGTACAAATGAGCATGAAGTGCAAACATATATGAATCAATTTGTTGCTCACTACTTGTACATGTATAAATCCAAGTTTTAATAAAAACTACATTTAAACTAGTATTTACCACATGAAGCACAAAAGCAATTAAAACATGAACATGCTAAAAATATGACATATGAACAAGCATGTAAATAAACTAAGAGTTTAGAAATAGTTACCAACTAAGGAACTATGTTTCAAAACTCCAAACATGATGGTTGATCCACCAAACCTCCTTGATAGCGATGCAATTTATATGTGTCCATCAAGTCCAAGTGCATCCACCATCAAGGCACCAACCCTCTCACGTCGTGTGAGAGCCCTCACCTACATCAAAAACACACGGTGGGGGTTTTGGTACCCATTTTCTTTTGGGTCCTTGGGGGTTAGCTTTGTAAGGCACCTAAACATTTTTATTAGCAAAATTTAAATAATGTAACTTATCAAAACAAAACTTTTCTAAATGGCCTTTGCGGCCACAATGTGTACATTTGTACACCATAGGATGCTTATGTGTGTGGGTATGATCGTGGCGTGTAACATAAGCAAATGCATGATGATGTTGTGCATGAATGTGTGGAGTTTGTTTCTTTGAAAACAAAGACTCCAATCTAGTGTGGTTAAATGCACAAGAGTTCAAAGTTGAACTCAAAAAACTAATCCTATTTTTCAAAACATTAATCTCACTAGTGGTGACATGTAAAGAATGGTGAGATATAGAATCATTTTTCTTGTTCTTTTTAGAAACAAAATCTTTTTCTTTTTCAACAATTTTTCTTTTCAAAGATTTATTTTCTTGAAAAACAACTTCCTTTTGTTTTTCCACCAAAATCATTTCATTTTTCAAACTAGTGTTTCCTTCACATAAATCATTCAATTTTGAAAGCAAGGAAACATTCTCATTTTTCAAATCTTTATTTTCTTTTTCAATGCATGCAACCTTATTTTCTAATGAATCTTTTTCATTAAGCATGCAATCAAATTTCTTTTTCAAATTTTTATTATCTTTCTTAAGCATGTCATATTTTTCAAGAAGGAGTTGACAAAAGTTGCTAAGCTCATCATATGACATGTTATTCTCATCTACCTCGGATTCGGTAGTTACCTCAAGGGGGTTATCCCCTTGGACCATATAGCACAAGTTAGAGGTGTCGCTTCCAACGTCCGAATCGCTCTCGGCATAATACAGATCCTTTTCGCCAAGGGAGATGATGATGTTCCAAACTACAAAAGCCGAATCAACATTAGAAACCCTAGATAAATATTCATCATTTAGGGTACTCTTTAAAGCATGTAGGGCTTTTGCATTAGCCTCAAGATTCTTACCATCTAAACAATATTCATTATTAGTTGTGGCAAGAAAGACATGAATGCCTAGGGCTTTGAGGTACAAGGACATCTTAACCTTCCAAATTTGGATGTTAAGAATGTCAAAAGTGGGTGGTGACATGAAGTCCATGGTGTGTGTACAAATATTGTGATTAGCCTAAAAAATGAGGATCTTTAACTCTAGGTTGTAAGACCCAAATCAGAGTACCAAGCTCTGATACCAATTGTAAGTTCACCTAGAGGGGGGGTGAATAGGTGATGGCTAATCTAATGGTCACTTAATGACAAATAATGCGGAATTAAGAACTATTATGACCTAAACAAACTATTTAAACTAAACACCACATATAACACAAGAGTGTGTCGAATTCCTTGTGAAGGGCTCTGGACTAACTCCTCTAGATTTCCCTAGATAAGGGTTGAGGTGCCACGTTGGCTCTCTTGGTTAAATACAAGTGTTAGCAAACAAACCCAAGCAAGTATATCAATTAAGCACACAATGAATATCTAGCATATAAAGATGAGCACAATAAAAGTATGCAAAATATAAACAAAGGAGACAAAGAGAGAGAGAGCAATCGCAAACACAAGGGATTTGTTTCGAGGTTCGAGCACACTTGCTCTACATCCCCGCCTTCGACACACGAAGGATTTCCACTATAATCGATCCCACCGGATCACTCGGTGCCGCAACACCTACAAATCTCAGACTCCCTAGTCCGTACACACCGCAAGCCCACAAGCTCGCCGAGGCCGCACCTCAAACAAAGAGTTCACACACGAACTCGAAACAACCGCGGGCACACACGTCCGACTCCTCAAAGTACAAAGATGAACTTTGGTGATCACAACTCTTGATCACCTAAAATTTTCTTACAACAAACTCCTATAGGTAGATATAGCAATGGATAGCTCAAGTGTATGTGTGAGAAAACAAGGATGAGAATGGTGGAGGAAAACTCAAGAAATCTCTTTAAACACTCTTAATAAAACTCTCCTTTTGATTGGAAATATTTGCTCTCAAATATGTGGAGAAAATCTCTTGAAAGGATAGGAAAAACTGGCTTGAAAATTCTCCCAAAATCTTAAAGAAAATAGCCCACAAAAGCCCCATTTATAGAGTCTGGAAAACTAGCCGTTGGGGTTCTGTCAGGCCTGTCGGTCGACCGTCCGGCCGACCGGCTAACGGTCATATTTCAGACCGTTTGAGCCATCGGTCGACCGGTCGGTCGACCGAGCCAGGATACAGAGAGCAAGTCTCTCTGTCCGGTCGACCTCTCGGTCGGCCGGGGCCTTTCCAGAGAGCAGAGCTCTCTGGACGGTCGACCGGGTCGGTCGGTCGGCCTTCCTGCAGAACTGGCGTGCACGTATATGCACGTCGGTCGACCGGGTCGGTCGACCGGCTACAGCCAGGACAGAACAGTAAGGGATTTAAAACTTGATCTTTTTGGTTAAAATAAAATCCCATAAAATATAGAAAAATCTACAAAAATAGTTTTACCAAAATACTTTGATAAACAAACATGCTTGCACAAAATCAAGGTATGTTATAAATGATTTGGACTATTTTGTAATATAGAAAAATTGGCTCAAATGAAAACAGTATTTTTCCAAACTTGATTTTCTAAAACTTGTTTTCCAAAACTTCTCCAAATACAAAAACAAGATATTTAAACTCATTTGAAGCATAGTGTGTATGGATATGATCCTCTACACAAACATGATGAAATATCTATGTTTTTGACATTAAGCTCTAAACATGATTTTAGATAAAACATATAAACTTGAATACCAAAAACCAAAATGATATTTTGTAAAATAGAAAATCTTTTGTAAAAACAAAACTATCAAGAGTGTGTGTGTGTGTGTGTGTATGTACTTGAGCAATCCACCAACTATTCTATCCTTTACATTTTATCTAAAAATAAAATCTTCTAAAAACAAACCTAGACTTAAGTCTTCATCTTCTTGAAGTCTTCTCCTGAAGCCTTCTTGACTTGGTTCAAACATCGTGCTAGCTCCAAAACTTGACTTTAAATCCTTTGTTGAAGCTATGCACTTACTAAGATCTTGATCATGAATCTGTCACTAATTAAACACAAGATCATTAGTACTATAACTACATGAGTTGATCATCATCAAAACTAGAGTGATGGGCTTTCGGGCCAACAATATCAGGAATACAAGAATAATTAGTCATATAATCGGAAGAGAAAAGCTGATATGTAATTATGATCACAGGATAGTGTTGACGATCATGCGATATGATAACCATGATTCATAATTAAGAGGTAGAATTAAGATCAAGATGAAAGTCAACGAGAGGAGAATCGTGTACACTTGCCTGATGTCGTTGGAGTCTGAATTCCCGTAACTGCAACCGGCTCTGGGTAAAGTTCGCGGCCTAAATATTATGTGAATTAATTAGAGACTTGACATCTTATTTATTCAATGATAAGTTAAATAAGAAAGTAATATTTTTACTAATTATTATAATTTTGGTTGGTTAATATTTCCAAATAATTCAATTTCTGAATTTATAGCAACTATTTAAAAATATATTTTCATGATAAAATATATGAATAAAATAATAAATTGATGTATAATGTTTACATATTACTGAATTATGAATTCATATTTTTTTTGTGCTATTTAGAAATTTATTGGTCATTTTTAAATAAAATATCATTGAATAGTAATTACAAAAATATTTAATTTCATTTTATTCTAAGTGATATTACATCAAAATAATTTTATAGAGTTTTAAATTTAGTTTGTGATTTTCTGTGAATTTTTTGGAATTTTCTGTGAATTTTCTGGAATTTTTTGAATTAAAATAAACCTAAAAATCAATAAAAATAAATAAAAAGCTTAACGGGTCTGTTGCTACAGTAATGGGTTTGGATCTAGTTTGCAACAGTAAATGCTACAATTATTTTTCTACTTATTTTTACTTTATTTATTCCTTTTCTTTTTCTTTTTCTTTTTCTTTTTTTTACTTTTTTTTTTTTCCTTTCTTTCTTTTTCTCTTTTTCTTTTTTTTCCTTTTTTTTTATATTGGGTCGGGTCTGTAAAACAGACCCGAACCCGAGTCTGTTGGCCAGACCCGCTGGCCTGGCCTGACCAGACCTGGCCTGGCCCAGGTCTGGCTGGGCTGGGCTGGCCAGACCAGGCCAGGTCTCGGCCTGATCTGGCTCGGCCAGGCCAGAGCCTGGCTTCTCTCGACCAGGTCCTGGCCGAGAGTTTTTTTGATTAAAATAAATTTTAAAAATAAATTAAAATTTATGATAATTAGGAGACATGTCTTAAATGTCCCTATATATTTTAATTACAATTTTAAAACAAGTTTTTCATGGTGAAATTGTTGATTAAACTAGAGTATGCTACGTGTTCGATGAAATGCTAACAATAACTAAAATCGATGATAACGCAAAATAACTTACCCGGAACGCTTCTCTTCAGTCTGAAACTTCTTCTTGCACCTTAGAGTCTTGGGAGAGAAGGTGCCCATACCCACGCAAGGTGTGTGCGCCGCCATGGGGTCATGCGCAGCCGTTGACGGCGGATCTCGTGGACGACGACGGTGGCTCGCCGGAGATGATCGGCTGCTGTCGGAGATCACAGAGGCTGGACAAAGGGGCTCCCGATGGAGAAGGTACAGTGCACGGGATCTCGCGCTCACCGACGGGGAGATGGAGCTCCGGGGGTTCAACTCGGCCGAGGGGGCTGCCGTCGACAATGGAGTTCACGGAGGATGATGATGGCCCATGGAGCTCGCCAGAAAGGATGTAGGTCTCCTCGCGCTTGCTGGCGGAGCGTGGACGACCATAGCTCAGACTGAGGAGCTGCTGGTGCTTTGACAGTGGTGCAAGCCAAAGGGAGACGAAGGAGGGGAAACCGTGGAGTGATGCATGGAGGAGGAGGCTTGGGGTTTATATAGAGGGGGGAAGAAAAATGTGAGTGAGAGATAGAGGGAGAGAGGGAACGTGAGAGAGAGAGAGGGGAGGACACAGGTGGAGGTCGTGGGGGACGTGGGTGCAGTTGGGAGGAGGAGTGGAGAACGTGGGGAGGAAGAAGAGGAGCAGGACTTGTGTTTGTTGGGGAGAAGAAGATGAAGCAGAAAATGATTAAATAAATAACGTGTGGCCCCTGACCACAAATCAAAGTGGTGAAGTGGTGGAGGCGTTAGGATATGGTGGAATGGGACATGGGTTCGAATCTTAGCAATCAAAGAAGTTTGGTTTTCTTTAATTTGAAAGAATAAAGGGTAAAGGAAAGAAAGGTTTAAATAAAATGGCTACCCCTTTATAACAAAAGCCAATGTAGCCAGGTGGTTAGAGCATCAACCTTATATAGCATTGGGCTTGGGTTCGAAACCTGTCATTCTGAATATTGTTGTGAAGTCAAATTTTCAAAATGCATCCCGATTGTTAATTAAAAATCCAAGAGTCACTCTGTGGCACCGATCGACCCCGAATTGAGATTTTTCTCCAATAATTCTCAAAAATATTCCAAAAATCTAGAAAAATTCAAAATAATGGAAAATGACATTTTGAGCTGAAATTACCTCAATCTGACTATCAGGATAATTAAATCATCAGCAGATACCAGTATTGACATACGTATATTAGGAACCGAGGGTTACAATCCTACCCACCTTATAAAACAAATTTCATCCTCGGAATTCGGCCAGACATCGACATATAAATCAAAGCTGCATGTGCATGAGTTAGGATTGTCCCAGATCTGCAGTCGTATCGATATGATATAACCCAATACCAAGTCAACCATGGGTCATGATCCAGCATATTCATCACCGTAAGACCGGGGATTAAATTTACTTTCCAGAGCTCATAATCGGTCATATTACATTGGTCTTCCGATCCACTATAGTCATATTCATCTGATAAGATTACTCCCACCATTTATAGATCAGATCCTTAGGTCTACCAGTAACATACTCCACTGATTTATTCTTTTAATTCTTTTGATCTATTCTGATCACATTGAACAAGAATTCAGATATCTTTATTACGTTACCTTTCTTGTAACATCATTCCAAAATTAGATTACCTCTGAGATTGCCACATATTGCTCAAATAATAATCGCCTCTGGTTTTTATTTCTTAAAAATCATTAAGATCCCAAATAATCTCAAATCCTCGAGTACATGTTTTATATTTACAGTATCATAATAACCCAATTATCAGATCAGACGATCACTACTGGAAGATCATTAGTCAAGATAGTAGTTACTGATGGAAATCCCAAGATCAGATATCAATAATCAGTAATTAGTTATTGTCTCAGCCCTCAATATATCTTTCAGATTGGTTTTATATTCTTGCTTTTATATTCCTGCTTCAGATCCTAGAAGTTGAGTTTAAAATTCATTGATCAGATATACATATCTCCTCCTTTCATCTATGATTCTCAATCGGAAGATCACATGATTCTCAATTTATCAAGATATTCCAATTACAATGTTCTTAAGAGTCATAGGATTAACTCAAAATTTCAAACTATGATGATATTCTTAAAATATTACTTAGGTTTGAAAACTTCAGGATTCTAATCCTCAGAAACTAAATCCAAGCAATCTGATCCAAGGTATAGTCATATTTTGCCCAAGGCAATAGTTCCATTTATTGATCTGATTATCACTCCAAGATTCATGCCCTAAATTTAATATGTACGGATGTGATCTAATCATTATTTAATTCAGGCATGATTATTATCTTAAATCTACCCTCTCACTATGATTCCTCTATAGACATGTATCTTAAAAGTTTCAGATCCAAAATTTCTCATAGAATTAACTGTCAGATAATTCGACAAAGATCCTCTTAATTATTCTTCTTCATCCAAATAATCAAGTTAAATCCTCAATATAAATATTCTCAATCTAAACCAAGAATAGTCTAACCAGACATGATCTAGCAGGGCAGAGTAGGTATGAAGACTACATGGATGGAAGAGTCACATCAGGGTGATGGTTCAAGGATTTCTGAGGATCGATTGTACAAGTATGGAGTCAAAGAAGGGAGTCGATGACTGTTTACTCAGATAATTTCGTTGATGATTATCATATATGTTGCCTGATTGCATATATGGCATATAACTAACCTGGCTCTGATACCAACAAAACCATGTCACGCCCCGCTTCCCAAAATACCGAATACAAGTACGTGACGATGGCCAGCAGATACTCACGAAGAGTGAAATCTCTTCCATGAGTACCTTAGGCTGTCAATAACAAGCAGGATAGCACACATATATGCATATACAACCAAGCGCAGGGATAAAATCACATATATGAAAAACTGAATCGTAAATAATATCATCCACTATATCTGAATAAAACAAGTCAAGAAAGAAAACTGAACTCACCAGAGGATAGCTGAACCAGAATATGATCTACGAACAACTCTCTACACCAGTTTCCTGATCTAAATACTGAAAAATAATATAAAGGTATGTCAGAAGCGGACCAGCAAGAGTACACGAACAGGAAGAGAAATATGAAAATGTAGTAATAGTAAGTAGGAAATATGTTTGGAAATATCAAGAACTGAATGTAATAACAGTAACAGGAATAATCAGAAGATAGATCATGTACAATAAGACAGTGCATGCATGGTGCAACATGTATATAATGACATGAGACATCCTGGATAAGTAACTATCGTGAAACATAATCACAAGATCCCAAAACTCCAGATCACAAGATAAAATAACATAGTATGTCTAGGAATGTCATGTAGTCAAGATAATGCATGTCACATGATTCAAGTGTCAGTATCTTAAAAATATATGTCAGGTACTAGATTACTGAAGACAATGAAGAATATGATGCAAGTGCATATGTCTATCATGTTTTATTATCCTAACTAATGCAACCATCTTGTGCCCCATCCCACAGGACAACTGCATATCAAACAAGTGATGCGTTAGTGGATCCTGATAGTAGGGAGAAACAGTTCACTGTACTCAGGTATCATGTAACATGTAATAACAGGAGCGCGCATAAATAACAAGATCACGTGTGGCATCCAAACCCATAAGGGTCGCCCTTCCAAGCACACCTCTCTGAATTTTCCCTGCTACAGTCTCCCCCAATAACCCCAGCTTGATTAATTTTATTAATAAATGTAAATGCAAAATAGTGTGTTACTTAGTATTACAGGATCATGAATCGGTACCAAGAATATCAGCATTAGATAGTGAATACAATGTGTATCAAAATCACGGGACGATATAGACAATGACAATATCAAGTGACAAATATATAGTTGTGCAAGTGATACCAGATGCATGCAAAGTAGTGCAAGTGATGACAATATCATGTAATCCAAAGGCCATAATAAGTCGATCTTGATCATATGTCAATAATCCAACAAGTATCCTCGAATAATTTTTCAGAATATGATGGTCAATTTCCTTGATTAATTTCCAGTAATATCAGGATCACAATATCAATCAATATTCAATCTTTAACTATCAATCTTTCTTCATTATTGTCTAGTTAACCTCAAGATCCAAATCACAGTATTTGTCATGATCAGTATAAACTTCACGTCAATAAATTAGCCCATCACATACAAGCAATCATGGAACTTTAAGTTGAATGCAGTTTGTACAGGAACGAGATGAGAATACGATATGTAAGTCAATGTAACATGATCACGAGACGGTACAGGTAATAATATCAAGAATACAAGAATAATTAGTCATATAATCGGAAGAGAAAAGCTGATATGTAATTATGATCACAGGATAGTATTGATGATCATGCGATATGATAACCATGATTCATAATTAAGAGGTAGAATTAAGATCAAGATGAAAGTCAACGAGAGGAGAATCGTGTACACTTGCCTGATGTCGTTGGAGTCTGAATTCCCGTAACTGCAACCGGCTCTGGGTAAAATTCGCGGCCTAAATATTGTGTGAATTAATTAGAGACTTGACATGTTTTTTATTCAGTGACAAGTTAAATAAGAAAGTAATTTTTTACAATTTATTATAATTTTGGTTGGTTAATATTTCCAAATAATTCAATTTCTGAATTTATAGCAACTATTTAAAAATATATTTCATGATAAAATATATGAATAAAATATTAAATTGATGTATAATGTTTACATATTACTGAATTTTGAATTTCATATTTTTTGTGCTATTTAGAAATTTATTGGTCATTTTTAAATAAAATATCATTGAATAGTAATTACAAAAATATTTAATTTCATGTTATTCTATGTGATATTGCATCAAAATAATTTTATAGAGTTTCAAATTTAGTTTGTGATTTTCTGTGAATTTTTTGGAATTTTCTGTGAATTTTCTGGAATTTTCTGAATTAAAATAAACCTAAAAATCAATAAAAATAAATAAAAAGCTTAACGCGTCTGTTGCTACAGTAATGGGTTTGGGTCTAGTTTGCAACAGTAAATGCTACAATTATTTTTCTACTTATTTTTATTTTATTTATTCCTTTTCTTTTTCTTTCACTTTTTCTTTTTTTTCCTTTCTTTCTTTTTCTTTTTCTTTTTTTTTTTTTCCTTTTTTTTATGTAAAACAGACCCGAACCCGGGTCTGTTGGCCAGATCCGCTGGCCTGGCCTAACTAGACCTGGACAAAGGGGCTCCTGACGGAGAAGGTACGGTGCACGGGATCTCGCGCTCGCCGGCGGGGAGATGGGGCTCCGGGGGTTCGACTCGGCCGAGGGGGCTGCCGTCGACAGTGGAGCTCGCGGAGGATGATGATGGCCCATGGAGCTCGCCAGAAAGGATGTAGGTCTCCTCGCGCTTGCCGGCGGAGCGTGGACGACCATAGCTCAGACTGAGGAGCTGCTGGTGCTCTGATAGTGGTGCAAGCCAAAGGGAGAGGAAGGAGGGAAACCATAGAGTGATGCATGGAGGAGGAGGCTTGGGGTTTATATAGAGGGGGGAAGAAAAACGTGAGTGAGAGATAGAGGGAGAGAGGGAACGTGAGAGAGAGGGGAGGACGCAGGTGGAGGTCGTGGGGGACGTGGGTGCAGTTGGGAGGAGTGGAGAACGTGGGGAGGAAGAAGAGGAGCAGGACGTGTGTTTGTTGTGGAGAAGAAGATGAAGCTGAAAATGATTAAATAAATAACGTGTGGCCCCTGACCACAAATCAAAGTGGCGAAGTGGTGGAGGCATTAGGATGTAGTGGAATGGGACGTGGGTTCGAATCTTAGCAGTCAAAGAAGTTTGGTGTTTAAATAAAATGGCTACCCCTTTATAACAAAAGCCAAAGTGGCTAGGTGGTTAGAGCATCAACCTTATATGGCATTGGGCTTGGGTTAAAAACCTTCTATACACATGCGGGTTTTCTAATTTCTTTTATTTTATTTTAATTTTAATTTCATTCTTTTCTTTTGAATAATATTTAAAATTATTGGATTAAACTCTATTAATTCAGCAAAATCCTCAAAAATTTTAAAAAATAGAAGATGTCATCCTGAACATTGTTGTGAAGTCAGATTTTCAAAGTTCATCCCCGATTGTTAATTAAAAATTTCGGAGTCAGTCTGTGGCACGATCGACCCCGAATTGAGATTCTTCTCCAATAATTCCCAAAAATATTCCAAAAATTCAGAAAAATTCAAAATAATGGAAAATGACATTTTGAGCTGAAATGACCTCAATCCAACTATTAGGATGATTAAATCATAACAGATACCAGTATTGACATACGTATATTAGGAACCGAGGGTTACACTATCAAGGAACCATGAAGGTGGCACTGTCACCATCGGAGATAACTCAAAAGGCAACATTATCGGTACAGGTAACATTAAAATTGGCTCATCTTCATTAATTGAAATGTTATTTTAGTTGATAGTCTCAAGCATAACCTCTTGAGTATTAGTCAACTTTGTAATATAGGTTTTTAAGTTATTTTTAATGATTTGTCTTGTAATATTTTAGATAGTAAAACAAATACATGCATTCTTTCCAGTTTTCATGAAAATATTGTATACATGATTAGTATATCCAATTTACATTGCAATGCTACTTGTTTAAATACCTTCAATGAGGATTCTTGGTTATGGCATAGAAGATTAAGCCATGTCTCTTTTGACCATTTATTCAGAATTAATATTAAGGAAGTGGTGAAAGGTATTTCTGGCTTGAAATTTGAAAATGACCGTATTTGTGATGCGTGCCAACTTGAAAACAAACCAAGTCCTCTTTCAAAACAATCAAGGATATCATGACATCAAGGCCATCAGAGTTAATCCACATGGATTTGTTTGGTCCAACTAAAACCAAGAGTTTAAATGGAAACCGTCTTGTTTTTGTTTTGGTTGATGATTTTTCTCGTTTTACATCGGTTTTCTTTTTAGAACATAAAGATCAAGCCTCTTTCAAATTTTCATGTTTTTAGAAAAAGTGCTGAAAAAGAAAAGGTTTTTCGATTTTGCGCAGAAGAAGTGATAGAGATGGTGAATTCATTAACCATTCTTTTATCACTTATTGTGAAGAAAATATAATTAGGCATGAACTATCTTATCCTAAAACTCTATAACAAAATGGAGTAGTTGAGAGGAAGATCGTACTTTTTAAGAAATGGTTAGGACAATGATCAGTGAATATAGACTCCCTCCATATTTATGGGCCAAGGTCGTAAACACTTCATGCTACATCTCAAATATGATTTATCTTTGTAAAAATTCTTTCAAAACTTTATTTGAAATTTACTATTTGAAAAAGCCTAATGTTTCTTATTTTAGAGTTTTTAGATGTAAATATTTGTTTTTAAATACAAAATATAACTTAAAAAAATTTGATGCAAAACCTTTTGAAACTATTTTTGTTGGTTATTCCAACAGTAGCAATGCGTATAGAATCTTCAATAAATCTACTTTGACTGTTAAAGAATCTATGCATGTTAAATTTGAAGAATCTAATACTTTTGTTAAGAATGTTATAGAGATTGATTCTTTAAGTGAAGACATGAAGAAAATAACCTTGAAGGACTCATCCCTCTAAGAAGATAAGCCAAAGCTTGATGAATAAGATGAAATTCAAGAGGTTGAAGTGGCACCAACACAACCACTTCCAAAAGATTGGAGATATGCGAAAGTCATCCCAAGAAACTCATCATAGGTGATGTATCAAAGGGGTTAACTACTTGCTCCAAACTCCATGATTTTTTTTGGCCATTTTGCTTTTATTTTTCATATAGAACTAAAGAACATCCTCAAAGCTGAGGGCGACTCATATTGGTTGCTTGCTATGCAATAAGAGCTCAATCAATTTGAGCGCAACTAATTTGGCACCTTATTCCTAGACCTATGATAGACCAACCATTGGTACTAGATGGATTTTTAGGAATATGTTAAATGAGTCGGGTAATGTTATTATGAGTAAAGCTATGTTAATGGCCTAAAGTTACACCCAAATCGAAGGTATCAATTTTGAGAAAAACCTTTGCACCGTAGCACTGCTTGAAGCCATACAAATTACACTTTCTTTTACTTCTTTTAAAGATTTCAAATTTTTCAAATGGATGTCAAAAGTGCATTTTTAAATGTTTTTATTGAAGAGGAAGTGTACGCTGAACAACCCCCCCCCCCCCCCGGTTTATTGATCTTACACATCCGGATTTTGTTTTCAAATTAGACAAAGCTTTATATGGCTTAAAACTAGCTCCAAGAGCTTGGTATGAAAGACTTTCAACTTTTCTTATTTCAAATGGTTTTGTAAAAAATAAAGTAGATACCACTTTGTTTACAAAGTATGTAGATAGTGATATCCTAATTGTTCAAATTTATGCTAATAATATTATATTTGGATCTACTAATGAAAACTTTATAAAAATTTGAATCGTACATGAAGAATGAGTTTGAGATGTCTATGATGGGCCAGCTAAACTACTTCCTTGGACTCCAAATCAAGAAAAAGAGTGATAAGATTTTTATAAATTAAGCTAAATACACAAGAGATCTCATCAAGAAATTTGGGTTTGAAGATGCAAAGTCAAGCAAGACTCCCATGGCTACCATAACAAAACTTGATAAGAATGAATAAGGTATAAATGTTGACACTAAACTCTATAAAAGCATAATTGGTAGTTTACTTTATTTAACGGCTAGTAGGCCGGATATTATGTTTAGTGTGTGTTTATGTGTTAGATTTCAATCTTGTCCTAAAGAGTCTCATTTAATTGCGGCAAAACGCATTATTAGATATCTTAAGGGCACTATTGGAATGGGCTTGTGGTATATGAAAACTAGACAACCATGACGAGTTATTCGGATGTTGACTATGCTGTTTGTAGAGTAAATAGGAAGAGCACAGGTGGAACTTGTCAACTCCTAGAAAATTATCTTGTTTCATGATCTTCTAAGAAACAAAATTTTGTAGCCCTCTCAATCGCTGAGGCGGAATATGTTGCGGCCGGAGCTTGTTGTGCACAAGTTCTTTGAATGAAATATACTCTCCTTAACTATAATTTGCATTATGATCATGTTAAAATATTTTGTGATAATACTAGTACCATTCATATGACTTAAAATATAAATCAACATAGTACGAAAAGTACACAGAAGTTTGATATCACTTTCATAGAGATTACTATGAGAAAGGAGATATTGAAATTGATTATGTTTCAACTGATTTTCAACTAGCAGACATTTTTACTAAGCCACTTGATTTTAACAGATTTTCTTCCATTTATGGTAAACTAAATGTTTGTATTATAGATTCATAAGTTTTTCATTATTTTAAAATTTGTGTTTGTGTTTTAAAAAAAATTGTTTACCCTTTTTTATGCATGACAAAAAGGGGGAGAAGTATTAAGTATTTATTGGTATTTATTGATTGGTATTTATCGATTATTTTTGAGTATTTATTGGTTTTTAGTCTTAGTTTGTTTATGCTCATATGCAATGCCATTTTATGCATATTATTACAAACTTTCATATATGCATTCATATGACATGTTTAAAATTGACTTTTAATTGTTATAGTCATCTTGATATCTTGTACTTGATATATAATTATAGCTTGAGGGGGGGCTTTTCAAAGCTCTTTTCTTTCATTTATTTTAAATAACTCATATGTTTTGTCATCATCAAAAAGGGGGATTGTTGGCCCAAGGTTACAATTACTGGTTTGTGTTTTGATGATAACAAAATATATGAGGTTATTTAGTTCTAATCAAGTTCAAATGTTTTAAGTGTGTTTCAGGGTTCAAGAAAATCTAATAGGTTTTTTCTCTAAAGGAAGGTGTTGATGGCTCAAGGGTACTCAAGTACGGGATTGAAACTTAAAGCACTCAATGTCGTTATCATAGAAGCCCGTTTGAAGATTCTTGTAGTCGCTTAGAACCTTGTAAGAACTTAGTTTGTTATAAAGTAATAGATTTGATACTCAAAGATATACACACATAAAAATGCACGTTTTCGAAAGTACAGTTTATTTTGTATTGGTGTTTTGACATGTTTTGTCTTAATACATGTTCCACATTTTCTTAAATATTTTTTATTGAAGTTTAGAACTTGTTTCTCCTTGCTATACATGTTTTCCCCTTCAAACCCATACAAAATCATTTACAAAATTTTCTTTGTTTTCAAAATAGACCTTGGTACTGGTTTTTGGCCTAGATTGATCGACCGCTCGGTCGAACGAACCTCTAGCATAGGGGTGTGCATGTTGGTGCACATTCTCAGTCGACCGACCGATCGACCGCTATCACCTGCGGTCGACCGATATGTCGACCGACTGTAATGATCTTGGTCTCGGTTAAAACCAGTCGACCTGAAGGCAACGGTCATATTTTTTAAAAAGACCAGTCGATCGGGCAGTCGACCGACAGACTGTCAGAAAGGCAATAATGACCAGATTTCAAATTCTGATTTTTAACATGTTTTTTAAAACGTGGTGATTTGAATTTTGAGGGTCAAAATTTTCCCCTTATGACTTGCTAAACAATTCTAAATATATTTTTCTATAGCCTATATAAAAGGTCATTGGGATTGGATTTAAACATAACAAATTCTCTTGAAAATCAAGTTTGCTTTTAAAGTGAAAATTTTCAAAGATTTTTCTTTTGTGCTTTAAATTTCAAAGTTTTAAATTGAGTTTTCTGCTCTTATATTCTCTCTATTTTGATTTCTACTCTTACATACATCCTTGAGCTTCAAATTTTCTTTTTACTCTATAGAGATTTGTAAGAGAGTTGTAAGAGAGTGTTTGTGATCTCTTGATCACCAAGAGATTGTAATCTCAATTGGCTTTGTGCTACCTCTTGTGTAGAGGATTGAGTTGGGAGTTGTATACTCTAAGTGATTATAATTCCTTATTATAGGTCCCTTTGAGGAAGATCCGTTAGTGGATAGTGAAATCCTTCACAGTGGTGAAGGCGGGGACATAGAGCAGTGGCTCGAACCTCAAAACAAATCTCTCTTATTTGTGATTGTTTTATTGTCTCTTTGTTTCATTTACTTGCTTTCTTTTCATTTTTTTTATCGATCGTTACTCATCTCAACAAGAAAGTAATTGAGCACCTCAACTCTTATCTCAAGGAATCATGAGGAGAAGTTTCGATGCCCTTCACTGGGAATATGACTTCATTTCTTGTTTTGAGTGATCGTTTGCATCATTCATTATAAATTGTTAAGTATTTGCATTTTATTAGCATATACCTATTCTCCCCGCCCCCCTCTAGGTGTATTTTCATTACATGCTTGATATTTCCTTGTGCTTCATAGATATATTTGCTTGAAATTGTTTGCTCCCACTAGTATTTAATCAAGAGAGCCATAGTGGCACCTCAACTCTTAGTCTAGAGGAATCTTGAGGAGATAGTTTAGAGCCCTTCATCGGAAATTTGGCTACACTCTTTGGTTATACTTTGTGTGTTAGTATAAAAGTTTTAGTTTACATAAATAGTTTTTAATTCTGCATTTGTTTTATATTAGATTAGCTAGTCACCTATTCACCCCTCTAGGTAACCTACAATTGGTATCAGAGCTTGGTGCTCTTGATTTTGGTTTAACAACCTAGATTAAATATTCTCATTTTTGCTAATCACAATATTTGTTCATGCGCACAACTGGATTTCATGACACCTCCTATGTTTGATATTCTTAACTTTCAAACTTGAAAAGTTAAGATGCCCATGTATCTCAAGGTCCTAGGTATTCATGTCTATCTTGTCATTATTAAAAATTCTTACTTTGTAAATGGCAAGCATCTTGAGGCTAATCAAAAGTCATCCATGCCTTAACGTCTACCCAAAATGATGATTATTTATCTAGGGTTGCTAATATTGATTCGGCTTTTGTAGTTTGGAACGCTCTCATCACTCTCAGTGAACAAATGCCGTTTGACAAGGAGAGTGACTTGGATGAAGAAAGTACTATTTCCAACATGTGTTATATGGTCCAAAGGGATGACCCCCTTGAGGTAAATTCTGATTCTGAGGTTGATAATGAAGTGCCGTATGATGACCTTGCTTTATTTTGTCAAAACTTCTTGAAAAATATGATTTGTAAAAGTGGAAAATAAAAGATTGAAAAGTAAAAATGATCTTATTTTAAAGGAAAAAATTCTTTTCAAAATAAATTTGAAATTATTTCAAAAGAAAATGAATCTTTGAAAAATAAAGTTGTTTTGATGTCTAAAGAAAAGGAAACTATTTTAAATTAAAATGAACTTATGAAAAAGAAAATTGTTTTAAAGGAAAAAAAATATTTCTATTTCTAAAAAGAAAAATAATTTTATTTCTCATATTTCTTCTTCCAAAATAATTATAATATTTGTATTTTGAAGAAGAAAATTGATTATTTAGGCTCCACTTTGAGCCAATGTGCATTTAACCATTCTAAATTGAAATTTTGTTTCGCAAGAAACATATTCCACATATTCATGCATACGCCCCACGGCATACATCTCATGCACACCATTTTCACACCGATGCTCACATGTATGCTAGAGTGTACACATGTACACATTGTGACCGCAAAGACCATCTTGTAAAATTTTATTTTAATAGAATAAATTCTTTAAATTTTGCAAATAAAATGTTTGGATTCCTATTGCCACTAACCCCCATAGACCCAAAAAGAAACTATGGGTACCAAAATTTTCACCACTTATTTTTGATATAGGTGTGAGCTCTCACAAGACGTGATAGGATTGTGCCTTGGTGGTAAATGCATTTGGAGTTTGAATGACACACTCATTTTATGCATCACTATCAAGGAAGTAAGGTGGGAGGACCACCTCATTTTGGAGAAATGGATTGGCTACATTATTTTGGTAACCATTTCATACTCCACCTTTTAAAATGTTTTTATGTTTATATGCTAGTGTAGTGACCTAGACTCAATCATATATTGTTTTGTGCTTAATATTGAGTTGATTGGTTGTTAGCTATGCATGTGTTTTTAAAAAAATTTCAATAGATTTACATGCCTTTTATTTATTCATATTTTGTATGCTTTAGTTAAAGCATATATTATTTTGTATGTCTATATCATATTCATATGCATAGCTTATTAAAAATTGGGCCGCGAACGGCCATGGCCGCGTTTTCGTGGCTCCTTTACGGGGTCGCGTTCTATGGCTCCTTTATGGAGCCGGGCGTTAAGATTTAACGCACGACCCCGTGACCACCCCTGGGTTCCCCTTTGGCCTATAAATACCCTTAGATTTTTAGACAGAGAAGAGAAGAGTTTTTAGGTAGTTTTCTTTCTTTAGTTTAGGTTAGTTGTTCTTCTCTTCCTCTTTTGTTTTTTTCATTTCTTGTAGATCATGTGATAGGGAGAGAGTAGTACATAGGATGAAAGTAAGAGTGCTTGTAATAGGGGGTGACACTCTATGAAAGGTTCTCTTTTTATCTCTATTGTTTTCTTCTCTCAACTCCTTTCACATGTTTAGCTAATTTTCATTTCATTGCAACTAACTACTAACCACTAACTATGCTAACTCCTTACTTCATAATCCACATGATCTAATAGCCTCTACTTGGTCTTACTCTTGCAAAAGCCATTGATGGCTCATGATGATGGATTCTAACACTCTAACATCCTAACTCTCTAACAAGCTAACATTACTTTATTTTATACTTGCTTTTATTTAGTTTTGATGGTTTAAGTATAGTTTACACTTGTTTGTTGAGTTTGGATGTGAAAGTAATCTTATGGGTCATGCTTTGTAACGCTTTTAAACCAAGGATTAGTGATGGCCAAGGATACATGTGAGGCAACTATCACTAAGAGGTTAGATATTGGTGGAGCCATTAGTAGTTAGTAGCCACAGGTTTTCTTTCCTTTTTACTTTGTTTTAGATATATCTAAAAAATCACAAATATATGCTTTTCAATGTTTCTATCTTTGTTATCACCGTACACTTCTCTTTTCATTCTTTGTTTTCTTTTCTTTTGATTCTTTGAAATATAAAAGAACCATTAACATACACATGAACATACTGTTAATGCTTCTATCGCCTCACATCCTTATGGATTCGACTTGTTTAGCCTCTATACTATAACAGATGTATCGAGGAAGCCAAAGCGCACACACTTTAATTAATGATTTCAAAATGACACTTTTTGTGCGCGATTTTCCTCAATCACTCACACACACTCACACAAAGTTTGATATTGTTTTTCAAGAACAAAAGTTTTGGTTTCAGTTTAACAAGTTTACATTTTTGATTTCATGAATAGATTTTATCAAAAACAAGTTTTCATTAGTTTATATGTGTATTGGATTTCACTCATATACATTGTTGCTTCAAAAATGTTTAAGAAACTTATTTTGATGAGTTTAATTCATGAGTTTAAGTTTTGTATTTATCAAAACTTATTTTGATATATATAGCTATCTATATACATTGAACTCCAATTGATTTTCAATAACATGCTTTTGTTTTCATAGTAGTTTTTGGAAAAAAATCAAATTTCCACATAAAAGTTTAGTATTTGAAAAATACGATTTTTGTTTTAAGAAGGAATTTCTATATCTCAAAAACAAGTTCACATGGTTGTAATATGTGTTATTTTTTATCACACATATTTGTAATTTAATCTATTTACATGAACTTATTTTTGTAGAATTTATAGAGATTTATTGGCATTTAAATTAAATTTAAAAAGATAGTTTCAAGTATTCTTAGTATGTATAGACAGCCAGGTTGAGCTGTCGACAGCTCGATGTTCGAGCTGTCGACAGCTCGATGGAGAGCTGTCGACAGGCCATCAGAGGACTGTCGACAGTGTTTTCAGTATCAAGGTTTTGTTTGGTTTTGGCTGTCGACAGTTGATATGTCATGTATCAGCTCAGCTGTCAACATCCCCTTTGTATTGTCGACAGGTTGGCGTTGCAACGGCTATAATTCTAACCATTGCACATTGGATTGTCAACAATGCTATTGGACTGTCGATAGCCCCAGTAAATATTAGAGGCTATTTTGAATTAAAATGAGATTTTCTCCTCTCTAACTATTTTATCGTTTCTCCAAACGGGTATATTTCACTTTATTAGGACTTTATCAGTGTTTTAATGACTGAGTTTACTCTCTAATCATTTTTACTCTCTTCTTATAAATAGGGGTCATTGGAGAGAGCTTCCAAAAGAGTTTTTACAAGATTTTCAAGAGCAATTTTTTTTCACATTCAACAAAGTTTTAAAAAAAATTTTATGCTTCAAAATATATATCTCTATTGTGTTTCAAAGTTTTGAAAAATCAAAGAAACTAAGTTTTGGAAATCTAGTTTCAAGTTTTCAATTTTTACATCATTCAAGAAGTTTTTTCAAGTATTTTTTCTTGTGCTTCACTTCTAAAATTTTTGTTTTCTCACAAGCTTGAGCTATTCATTGCAAAATCTATTCTCTAGGATCTTGTATTATGAGAGGTGTATTTGTGATCTTTGTGATCATGAAGTGTTATAACCACTCTTTTGCTTTGTGCTTTGGCTTTGTGTGCCTTCACTCTTATGTAGAGATGATTGCTTTGTGCATAAGCTTTGTGTCTTGTTTTTGTGCCTCCTCTTGTGTAGAGGATTGTGTTGTATCCTTTGTGGAGTCCTTAGTGAAGAGAGTTGAAATCCTTCTAGGTGAAGGCGGGAACGTAGAGCGACTGGCTTGAACCTCGAACCTATCACTGTGCTTGTGTTTGGCTATCTCTCTCAATTCTACTCTCTTTATATCTAGCATTGTTATTATTATTCATCTATATATGTTTGATATTGTGCTTATACTTATATCAATCCAAGAGAGCTATTGAAGCACCTCAACTCTTAATCTAGAGGAATCTTGAGGAGAAATTCTAGAGCCCTTCATCGGGAATTCGTCTTCACACTTTGGATATCACTTGTGATTAATTTTGTTAGCGTAAAAGTTTTTAATTCCGCCTTATTTCACATTAGATTAGCACTACTATTCACCCCCTCTAGAGGTACTTTCAGCACCAAAACTCGAGCTCAAAGAGTTGCCACCACATCTTAAGTATGCATATTTAGGTAAATATTCTATACTGTCAGTAATTGTTTCTTCCTCTTTGACAGGTGATGAGGAAGAGAAACTCTTTCGCATTGCGGAATCACAAATCAGTGATTGGATGGACAATTGCAGATATCAAAGGTATAAGCCCCTCAGTTTGTATATATAAGATCTTGATGGAGGATAGGTATAGGTCTTCAGTTCAGCAACAACGTCGTTTGAATCCAGCAATCAAAGAAGTGGTAAGGAAAGAGGTTTTGAAGCTTCTTGATGCAGGTATGATCTATGCTATTTCTAATAGTAGTTGGGTCAGTCTACTTCAAGTAGTTCCAAAGAGAAGGACATTACAGTAGTAAAAAACAATAATAATGAGTTAATACCAATTAGGACAATAATGGGATAGAGAGTGTGTATGGATTATAGAAAACTTAATAAAGCAACCCGTAAAGATCATTTTTCATTGCCTTTCATTGACCAAATGTTGGAGAGACTTTCGGGTCATGCATATTATTGTTTTCTAGATGAATATTCAGGATATAATCAAATTGCCATAGCACCCGAAAACCAAGAGAAAATCACTTTTACATGTCTTTATGGTACTTTTACTTATAGGAGATTGTCGTTTGGTTTATATAATGCATAGGCACATTTGAAAGGTGCATGATGGCCATATTTCATGACATGGTTGAGAGATTTATTGAATTATTCATGAATGACTTTTCAGTTTTTGAATCTTCTTTTGATGCATGTCTACGTAACTTGAATCTAGTTTTGTAGCAATGTGAAGATACAAATCTAGTGCTCAACTGTGAGAAGTGCCATTTAATGGTACAAGAAGGAATTATTCTTGGACATCGCATATCAGAAAAAGGTACTGAGGTGGACCGCACAAAAATTGAGACCATTGAAAAGCTGTCACCTCCAAGAAATGTGAAAGGCGTGAGAAGTTTCCTAGGACATGCAGGATTTTATCGATGATTTATCAGGGACTTTTCTAAATTTGCCAAACCTCTTTGTAATTTATTGATGAAAAGTGTACCATTTGACTTTCCAAAGATTATTCACAAACATTCGAAATATTGAAGGAGAAGTTGACCACCACACCAATTATCATATCACCGGATTGGAGTTTGCCATTCGAAATCATGTGTGACGCAAGAGATTCTATGTTAGGAGCAGTACTTGGACAAAGAAGGAACAATTTTTCAAGTAGTATACTACGCAAGCCAGATATTAAATGATGCACAATAGAACTACACAACAACAGAGAAAGAATTGCTTGCTATGATATTCACATTTGATAAATTTCATCCTTATGTGTTGGGTCCAAAGTTATTGTTTTCACAGATCATTCAGCCCTCAAGTATTTGCTCACAAAGAACAAGACCAAACCAAGATTGATAAGATAGTTATGCTCCTACAAGAGTTTGATTTGGAGATTCGAGACAAGAAAGGTGTTGAGAACCTTGTTGCGGATCACTTCTCAAGAATTGAACAAGACGAGGAGGAATCTAAAGAGATGCCAATTGATGATGCTTTTCCCAATGAGTACTTGATGGCCATCAGTACCAACACAACACCACGGTATGCTGACTTCGTAAATTTTTAGCATGTGGTGATCTCTCTTTTCAAGGCAAGAAGTTTTTAGAAGATGTGAAATTCTACCAATGGGAAGATCCAATCCTCTATAAGCATTGTGCAGATCAAATTGTGAGAAGATGTGTGCCGAAGGGGAGATGGAGAGCATCCTCAATCACTGCCATATAAGAGAGATGGGAGGTCATTTTGGTGTTATCAAAACAGCGGCCAAGGTACTTCAATCTGGATTTTATTGGCTTTTGTTATTCAAAGATTCTTATGCTTATGTCCATGCATATGATGTGTGTCAAAGAAGTGGTAATATTTCTAGAAGAAACGAGATTCCTCTCAACAACATCCTTGAGGCAGAAATATTTGATGTGTGGGGTATTGATTTCATGGGCCCATTTCTGTCTTCTTTTTCAAATCAATTTATTCTTTTTACTATTGATTATGTTTTTAAATGGGTAGAAACTGTTGCCTTACCATCCAATGATGCACGAGTGGTGGTAAAATTTTTAAATAAAAATATCTTTACAAGGTTTGGTACACCAAGGGCAATCATTAGTGATGGTGGAAAACACTTTTGTAATCACGAATTCAAGACTTTATTGCTCAAATATGGAGTAAAACACCGTATGGTCGAACCATATCACCCACAAACAAGTGGCAAAATGGAAGTTTCAAATGGAGGGCTCATGCGGATCCTAAAAAAGATGGTGAATACTTCAAGAAGAGATTGGTCCTTGAAGCTTGATGATGCACGGGCATATAGAATAGAGTTAAGACACCAATTGGTATATCTCCATACTGTATGGTTTATGATAAGGCATGTCATCTTCCAGTGGAATTGGAACACAAGGCATATTGGCCAATGAAGCTTCTAAATTTTGACATGCAAACGGTGGGAGAGAAAAGATTGATGCAACTTAATGAGTGGAGGAATTTCGCAACAATGCCTATGAGAATGCAAAGATATATAAAAAAAGGACGAAGAGATTGTACGACAAGCATATCATAAGAAGAGAGTTTGTAAAAGAACAGAAAGTGCTTCTCTTCAACTCTCGTTTGCGATTCTTCCCAGGCAAACTATGCTCAAGATGGACAGGACCATTTGAGGTAACTCAAGTTTTTTCACATGGAGTGATAGAGATTCATAGTGCGTCGACAGGAATGTTCAAGGTGAATGGCTAAAGACTGAAACTATATGTGGAAGGCAACATCAACAAACACAAAATCTCCTTCCTCCTTTATGAGGCCAATTGAATGCAAAAAAAAGTCTACTTAATGACTATAACTTAAAGCGCTTCTTGGGAGGCAACCAAAGTTTTCTAACATTTTTTCTTTTATTTAAAGTTTAATTTTTTCTTACTTTAATTTTGTGTTTTCTGTATGTCAAGTACCCTTACCATATGTCAGCAGTGCAAGTGCAAGATGAACTATAAAAATTCACCAGCAAAAACCAGTTGAAGACAGAGAGCTATAGAAGAAATAGTTTAGCTGCTACGTAGCTGAAATTGTAGCCGAACTTTGAGAGACAAATTGAGAAGAAAAATTACCAGGTGAATTCTTTCCATGATTTAAATATTTTCTATTATTTACGAGATTTTTATGATCTAGGTAATTGTTTCACTAATTATTTTGGTCTTTTTGGGCATAAATTACTGTTCATATTTTGTAGGGATTATACTTTTTGTGCTTGAGGCCATGGCACATCTTAGGTATAGGGGAGAGATTTTAGTAACTTTAAATTTTTAAGAGTTTTTATCCTTAGAGTTTGTATTTTAGCTAACTTCTATATTATCTATTTTTCATATTTAATTGGGTTTCTATAAAAAAATTTGTGGTAAGTTGATCTAGTTGTAGGGGAATTAGTAACCATACAACTTGATTGGATAGGAATATTAACTTGATGGAATCCTAAATTCTTTGAGTAGAGATGAAAAATCTTAAATTTTATTGCCATCTAGACTTTGCAATATGAATATACATTTTATTTATACTTACAGACTAGTTTAAGTTTGGGATGTTGAGGATTACCTAATACTTAAAAAAATATAATAAAAAAAAAAACCTAAATTATTGATTAGATAAATACTTTGGCCTCAAAAAGCCTTAGTATTTACACGAAAGATAATTTGATAACTTAAAAAAAAGAGTTATATGTATTAACAAGTTTAATGATCAATTAGTTAGGTATGCTGACCTCAAGAAGCCTTGATATTTACATGAAAGAGAGTTAGATAAGTGATATGAATGAGAAATATATATATAATATTATATATATATATATATATATATATATATATATATATATATATATATATATATATAATAATTAAAAAGAGAAGTGCCTAAAAGGAAACGAAGCAGTAATACTTCGAATTTCTCCATCATGAATAAAAATTTTAAGTAGGAAAGTTTGAATCAAAATCCCAAGTAAAAACTATCACATATTTACAAAACTGCATAGGATTGCAAACTTAGGAAAGATGGTAATATATGCTAAGATTAGAAAATTTCTACAATTAGATGATAGAATTGTTGATAGGAAATTGAACTTGAAGATGATTGTTTATGGTAACTATGCAACTTATATATTAGTGATGTTTACCACTCCAAAAATATTTTATCTTTATTTATTTTCTATTTCTTTATTTTTTTTCATTATCCTTATTTTTTGTTATTATTTATATCTTAATTTCTTCTTATCTATTTTTTTCTTTCACCGAATTTTGTGGGTGTAATTTACTGAAAACGCTCACGAGATAATACTCATCAACTAATATAATCTAGGAGTTTAACGGCTTATTGCACGTGCTAAGTACAACCGTGATTATTACAAAAGTTGGTTAGGATTTTCTTTTTATTTTTAGAATTTTTCTTTAGCTTTTCTTTTTAAGATTTTGCTCAAGGACTAGGAAAAGTTAAGTATCGGGGTGTAATATGTGAGCTTTATATACATATTTTGAATCACTTTTATACTTATTATTTGCCACATTTATTTCTATATTGGCATTTTTTGAGTATATTTTGTAGATATTAGGTCAAGAGCATAGTTTAAGAAAAAGAAAAAAAATCAGTGAATTATCGATGTATCAAGTGAAGAGGAGAGTGCAGAACCAGAGACCAAAGGAAGAATAAAACATCTCAGGAGAGCCTACATGAAAAACTAGGGATGCCATAAAAATTAGGGAATTTAAAGGACCAAAAGTTTGGCTGAGCAGTCGTCTATTTCAGCTAGGTAGTCGTGGACCAGTCAACAAGGAATGCCAGTGCATCAGTCAACCCGGGGTCAAAATTAGAGATTGATACAGCTAGAAACTTGGCTGCATAGCCGACTTTTCGGCTGCATAGCCGAGTTATGGCGGTTGTCGCTGACGTAATTTTGTGAAAATTAGTGCTAATTTTGGAAACGGCTCTGCGAAGTCGGTTAGGGTTAGGGAAGGTCTCTGTAGCCTATAAAAGCACGACAACCTCTTGTATTCAATAAGCAATTTTCTCTCTATTGAATTCTAGTTTTTAATTAATAAAAATTTTGGCTGCCATTAAATCTTTGAGTTTTTGAGAAAAAGAAACAGAAAAAAAAGCTTCTCTATTTGTGCTTTCTTCCCTTCTCTCTTTATTTAATTTTTGCATAATATTTTCTCTTTATTATTTGTTGCTTTCTAATTCCTTAGATATGAACTAATTTATTTTTGTAAGGCATTGATGGAAGTAGATTATATGAAAATATAGGCAAGTAATTAGGATTAGCCCCATAAATCTACAAGCATGTTAAGTTCTTAATATCGTTTTCATGTTTTCAATTGATGGTCACAATTGTTTAGATGACTAAATTGGATAACGAAAGGAGATAATTTAGTGTAACATCATAAGAATTAGGAACCACATCTCAATCAATTGAAGCGTAAGAGATTGTGCAGTCTTTTGTTAGATCTATTATGCTTAATGCTTCTTTTACTAGTAAACTTACTAGATCGAGAGACTGTAGGTTCTACATTTAAAAGATAAAATTGATATTACTTGAGAAAGATTATTGATTAATTTTGCGATCTTTTATTGTTAACATGTGTAGATGAATGACTAACACTAATACTTGATCTACCCAATATTATCTACTGAAATCAATTGTCTTACCTTATTCTCATCAAAACAAAACAGAAAGTACTCTACTTTTAGTTAGGAATAGTTAGTTTATTTAGTTTAATTTGCTCATCATCATTGATTTTTTCAAATAGAACTAGGAATGATTAGGTGGTACATGATAAACACAGTCTTCGTGGGATCATACTCCACTCACTGGTATATTACTTGCTACACGACTGGTGCACTTGCCAGTTCGCGCACATCAGCCCACAACCACCACCACCTCATGGCCACACTGAGCACCACCATCGTCAGCCTCTCCCATCACACCACCAACCTCCGAGTTCCACCTCCAACACTCAGCCGAGTACACGCGCCACCCACGCAGCCGTGCAATAGCCCTCTCTACTGCACTCTACCCTGCCCTACTCTTCTCTTTAACCATTTTCTCTCTTTCACCACATGCCGCCTACACCAACACTACCACACGCCGCCATCACCTCCGCCTGCACCCAAGAACCCATCCACCTCCTCCTCGATGTCGCTGAACGTCGGCTTTTCTATGAGTCCTCTGCCAATGAGCTTCGCCTCTACAATCACCCATCACCTCCGCCGTCGAGCCACCACTGAGCTCCGCTTATCCTCCTCTGCAGCGTTGCCATGGCCACCTAATATCCCCTCCACGGCAACCCACCTCCCCCGTGAAGCTATTGCCGAGCCCTCTCTCCACAGGCTGAAAGCAACCGGCCACTACACGCCTCCGCCGAAGCCGAGCAACCACCCCCCAAGCTCCACGCTCATGTTGATAACCTCCTAGAACCACTGTGCACTCTCCTCGCCCTACACCACATTGTCAGAGGCTGAGTCCCCACTGCCCACCTTCTCCTTCTCCATCTGCGTGAGTCCCCTCTCCCTCTCTCATTCTTACCTCTCTTTGTATCTCCCTTTCTCTCTCCCCCTCTCCCTCTCTCATTCTTACCTCTCTTTGTATCTCACTTTCTCTCTTTGTGTTGTGTGTGCACGTATGTATGTATGCACTTGTGTGTGAGTGTGAGTTGTGGGTGTGTCGTGTGTATGTGTGAGTGTGTGTGTGTGTGTGGTGTGTGTGTGTGTACTTGTGTGTATATTTGTATATATATATGTGTATGTGTGTATATTTGTGTTACGTGTGTTGTGTTCGAGTGTGTGTGTGTGTGTGTCTCTCTCTCTCTCTCTCTCTCTCTCTCTCTATATATATATATATATATATAATATATATATATATATATATATATATATATATATATATGAGTGCCTTTGTGCTTCACTCATGCTCTCTCTCCTGGCATCTCTCTCTACATTATACAAAAGACCCGGAGTTGTGTTCGCAGTGGACCCGACACGCAAGACGATTTGGAGATTCAGACCAATTCATGCAGTGCAGACCCAATGATAATTCAGACCCGTATCCGCATCATTTCATGTGAGTATTTATTTTAGTTGTAATATTATTTATTTATTTACTAGTGCATTTTTACTGTTATAGTCTGTCGTGAGTGTTTGTTGTATTTGTTACATTAGTTTATGCATTTTAATTTATCATTTCATGTGAGTATTTATTCCGTTATATTTTTATATAATTTTTGTTATTAGTTAAAATAGTTAAATTGTTCAATCAGTGTTAGTTAGTTGATTTCTAGTATATAAAAATAGTTAGTGTTAATAATTTAGAATCTGGTTCTAATGACTAAATACTTTGATTGAGAAATATTGAGTTGTCTACACATGAGTTCGATGTGAATGCATTAGTGGGACTTCTGAATTGCGATAGATTAGAACTATAGGAGTATATTCTGTGAAAGATGATTTAGATATATTTATAGATGATTGATCAGATAAAATAACATTTAAATATTTATGGATTCAGTATTTTATCATTGAGATATTAATGTACTATCTTTTCATGTGAAGTTATTTACCACTTTGGATTTGATACTTTATTACCGAGACTTTAGTATTTCTATCATTTTATGTGTAGTTGTTTACCACTTTAACTTCAGATCTAGTTGTGATAAATCCTAAAATACAATTCGATTGATCATGAGGTTACTTGGTTCGTGATTGAGGTTAAAGATTTATATTTTATGTGAATTAATTATCAGACTTGATATTCCTTTATTTGGTGATGAATCATATAAGAATTCATTTGGATATTGAGGATAGATTAAATAGGATGTTGCCTTATTATTAGACTAATTTTCTTGATACTTGGGTCTATATATGATTTTATTTAGAGTTAGAGTTGATCTGAGATTTATATTCTTTTTATTGGATCTTAAATATTGTTCAGATGAGATTGATGATAGTTGGATTATTGGTTGTAAGTATTTTCGAGATCTATTCACTGATTAGTTGTCTGAGTATTAATGATCTTGTTGATGTTGATTATTAGATGTGAAGATATCCTAAATCACATTTCATTTGAGGATATTTCACTATTTACCTATAATTTTGGTGTATGTTGATTTAATTTGATCTCGAGGATATTCAGCAGTTCACTTCATGATTGGTTCCTAATTATTGCAGTTATTCAGTTATGTATATAGGTATATTGTGATAGTGATCTCATGAATATCAGTAACTTCAGTTCAGAGTTTTATAATAGTTATTGATTGATTTCAGTTTTTAGTTACATTGTTGTTTTAGTGACTCTTTATCTCTATTATTCTCCATCAGATGTCAGTTATTAGTTGTCAGCTGTCAGTTATTATTAACATCAACAATTATTAGAGATATTCGGTTACTATTACACCTTAATAATAACTTATATTATTGCATATTAATAAAAGATACTATAATCTCGAGAAAAAGGGTAATTGTCTGATAATGCATGTCGTGTATTTTGGAAGGACTTAGGATGGTTAGCTGAGTTTTGGGTTCGACCATGGGGAACCAAGATAGTACTGGCTGTCTAGTTATTTAGTTGTCAGTTAATATGGATTTGTCCGGATTACAACACCATACCAGTTTTTTTTTTAGGGTTGTGGTCTCAGTTATTAAGGCTTTGCGGTTCATTCTGTTTCAGTGCCAGGAATGTTAAATCGTGGTACCAGGCATGCACGGTACCTTTCAAAACACATGTGCTACATTAGCAGGCAGTTACAACAATGATGATATTGTATGATATGTAGGAAAATGGTTGTGGTTGAGACACAACTAAGTACCACATTAGTTTAGTTTAATAATAATCAAAAGACTAGAGGCATATACTAGATTACACATCTTTGATATCATTTGTTTGTTTTCAGTGATATGAGTTATATTTTTCATATCTTTGTCATGATATTATTCGGTTATCTTTTATTTATAATTTTTGACATGTTATTTATCTAGTAGTATCATGTTAGTATACTGATATGTACATACTATTTATACACATGCACATTCCTTCATTTTACACACTCATTTGGTCGCTTTCTGATGACCCTTTGATTGAGTTAGACCTGCATACAAATACAGAATTTCAGAACTTAGAATAAAGAGTGCAAGTACTCAATACTACCGCAATAGCAAGTGGCTATCCGGATCGTGATCCACAAGGAGGGACTAGCGATGGAAGCTTTTTAGTAAGTTCTCTTTTAGGCTACAGAGAATGGTTAAAGTTCTTCTTTAGTTCTTTAAAAGAAAAGAGAAAAAATGGAGTTAAAGTTAAATTAGGAAGAAAGTAGTAGAGTGAGAAGTGAGTGGAAAAAATAGAAATAGATATGTACAAAGAAATTGAAAAAGAGAGATAAAAGAAGTGGTAGATTGTGGTGTTCTAAACTAAAAAAATTAAAAGAAAGAAACTAAAATTACTTACCTCCTTTAGCCAAATACTTACCTTGAATCTGTGCAATGATGTTGCCTTGAAGTAGAGGCGATCAGCGCATAGACCATGAGAATTCCCGTCTCTTCCACATTACATCATCAAGACGATACAAGTACGAAATGA